>PVJD01014348.1:0-29503 GCA_004026545.1 Mormoops blainvillei | reverse complement strand
ACAATGGTGCTTTCTAACTGCATTATTAATATCATTATTGAAATGAAACTTGTCACATTGATGTGTTACATTGTACAAAGATGGAACTGCTGCCCTCAAGGAGGAAAAAGGACCCATAGGCGACAGGTGACAAAGAGGAACATTGGGATGATGCTTGGTAGCTTGTTCTCCCGTTGGCCAATAAATAAGAGCTATTTTGTGTGGTTCCTCAATTCTAATCTTATATTTCTTGTCATTCTCATTGAGTTCCCAGAGGGGAGCCATCCTCTTGTTGACATTTAATAATGCCAAATGATAATTGTGGGCTCATTAGGCCAGAGGAGGCCAGGGAAGTGTTTGCTGCCTCTGGGTAGGGTCCCATTTAAACGGTTTTTGAGAGAAGAGGCTGTGTACCATTTTTAAAGCTGTCATGAGATAGAAAAGCCATAGCCGCAGCTCCAGTTGTGAACGAAGGATGATGAAGAAAGTGAGGATGTTGCTTTGTGTACACACTAAGAAGGCTGAGGGTGGGGGATGCTAAACTTGAGCTTAACCTTGAAGGAAGGGTAAGATTCAGGGAAGCTGAGAGGAGATTCAGCTCCATTCCGCATTGGCACTGAGTGAGGAAATGTACATCTGCCTTGTTCAGGGCACAGAAAGTAGACCCAACGAGTCATTCCCTGGGTCTCCTTTTTCCAACTTCCGATGTTTCTTTCAGTACAGAGGACAAAGGTTGAAATGAGGTTTTTCCCGTTTGCAGAAGCAAAAACATATTCCCTGAGGAAGTCCTTCGTCTTCCTCCATTCTAAGCTTTACCAAGTGGCGTCCCCCTGCCCGCTTAAGGCACACACTGTTGTGATTTCCCCGAGCCCAGAGGCAGGGACACTGCCAGGCCCTCGACTATCTATTATCTGCGCATCGTGCATCCCCAATGGCAGCTAATCAAATTGGGCCAAAACACTTGGAACTGGGGGCCTGTGTCAGGATTTAGGAAGGAGGGCCATTAATGGAGAAACTCAGTTCTTCTTGTCGACACAGTACAGAATTACAGATCAGCAAGTCTGTTAGCTTGGAAACAGTGTTTATTAGTGATATGCTCTCACGGAAGAACCCAGGCCTTGCCGAGGTGGGGGAGAAAGTCATGGCAAGGCGAGGGTGGTAAGCGGCGAGGGCAAGAGTGGCCAGAGCCCCAGGTCCTTTGTTCTGTGGGCTTATGTAGATGGCAGGGTGGGGGTGAAAAAGTTACATATTGATTGACGGGTACAGGTGGTGCCAACTTTCCCTGGGGGACGGGACTACCCAAACTTAGATATGTGTGGGGGTCTGTTAGCCCAAATCCTTTCTTGCTCCAGACGCCCTTTGTTCATCTTGTTGTAAAACAGATACGTGACAGGAGGTAGTTAATTAAAGTTGGGGTGGTCACCCAGAGTTATTTATGGGCTCTTTCTGTAAGCATTAGGGACTCCCTTGCAGAGTAGATGGTGACCAGAGGCAGGCAATTAACCAAAGATTTTTGTGGGCTTCTTCTTTGGGCACTATGGACTGCCTCCTCTTCCCCCTTCTCGGCCTTGGGATGAAAGCACGGTTTCAGGCCTTTCTTTCTCGGATAGTTGAAACGATGCACAGAATTTCAAGGGCTTCCCTTCTTCCTTGATAACATAGTGTTTCTTGCGATGTAAGAACACCCGGCAGTATTATCGGCCCAGGCTCAAAACTGCTGAGTCAGTGGGTGAGACATAGGTCTCTCTCCCTTTCCCTGCCTTGGTTTACTATCCAACCTACCTAAGTGCTCAAAGGCATCTCCTGGCAACCAGGACACTGGACTCTAGACCCGGCCAACAATAGCAGTGCAGTCTCGGAGTTCTTCCTGTGTTATCTCCTGCCTTAGGGCTTCTGATAACTGAATTTCCTGCTCAACTCAGAGTTAATGAATTCACTGCTTGACACTGAAAACCTTTCAAGAGATGATTAAGTTCCCTCTTTTATGTCAATGGACAACCTAGTGAAGGAGATTAGACCCTTTCCTGGTGGTGAGAGAAGCCACAAGTCCTTACTTTCATTGTTCTTTTGAGCACCAAGTCTCCCCACTGCACACCAGAGATGGAAAGAGAAATTACAGGAAACTGGGCAGCTTGGAAGCTGCAACCATGACAATCTCAAGAAATCAAGAGAGGTTTCTTTTCCTTTCCCCCCTTTTTAAAACTAAATTCATGATATCAATTTATTTTCATGTGATATATCTCTCTCCCTTGAAAAGCAGTAAAACAGAAAAATAGTTAATTATGATTTTTGGAAGCTGAAGTGTCCTTACCATATTTTACAATCTCCTCAGACATTAAGACCATAACCTTATGTTCTAGATACCCACCCTCAACATATGGCATGCACAGTCACTGGGAATAGATCTGACTTACTATAGTAATACTTCATTTATAGGAGGATGAGTTTTTCAAAATAAGTGAAATACCAACTTGTATTACAATTTTTTAAATTGTAATAATTTTGATTAAAATTGTTTTAAAAGCATCCCTTAATTCCCTGTCTTATGGGACAAACTCCACTTGTGCTATGACACAGAGCAACCTTGAAAAGGCTTCTTGGTAGGTAGAGTGAGCCTCTCTACCCCCTTGGCCATTTAAAATATGCTTATATGCTACAAAAATCTGTAAAAGGGGGGAGCCAAAACATTTTGAATTAAATACAGGGGTAAATAGTTCTTCATAATGGATGCAAAGAGACTGCGTGTGAAGGCGGTGACCCACATGGGTGAACGTGAATGGAGGTGCTGTCAGTGCATTTAGCGAAGGCATAACCCAGTCCTGCTCTGGGGTAACAGGGCTATGCTATGGACACAGACAGTGCATATATATCTGCACCATAAAGTTTCTTCGCTTAATTTCAGTCTGGCTCTCGGCAGTATTCTAGATGGCTTCTTTGTCCACCTATCCATCCATCCTAAGCCAAAGGCATATTGTCTGAGCCCCTTCTGTGTGCACAGCTTGGGGCTAGGCACTGAAAGCATGTGGAAATGGAAATCATACACATCGTAGTTCAGCCGCCAGATCTAAGGAACGTGTTTCTGTAGCTGGTTTTCAACCTATAAACAGATTCCTAGGTTTAGATTTCTAACTTTCTAGATTTGTTTGAAGGCTTTGATTCGCCCTCCCAAACAATTAATGAAAACTTTGGACTTGACTGTGGTCTACAGCCAGGATTCCTAGGAGAGAGTGTTAGCTGAGGGAAATGGAAAAGCAGTGCTGGAACTTAGAGGCAAAATACTCAGTGGCAGGGAGCAGTCCCCAGAATTCTACCTTTTCTTCTCCGGGGTTCACACTGTCTTGTCAGGCACCAAACATCAAAGTCTTTGAGACAGAGGTCAAGAAATGGAATGCTTCCGCCTCATTAAAGAATGTGACAATTATAGGAAGAGAGAGAAATGTACTGAAAATAGGCCAGCATGCTTATCCCCAGACACAAAGGACTATGTGGTTACCTCAATCTGTTAAAAAATAATTACCATCTGGGGAAAAGACGCTTTCACGAGGCTACCTAGGGCGCACAGTGAAGCCGGCCGATTCTAGCAGAGAAGGCAGCATGGAGGGCTCGCTAGAGAGCCAGTGTTCACCCTGCACGGGGCCCTCTGGCAGGGACCGGGGGGGTCTGGCCCCCCACTTCTCCTTCAGAAACTCCTTCTCTGCAATGCTGCCGTGGGCACCCCTCAGCTCAGTCACAGCCAGGTACCACAAGAGCCACAAGGTTGAAAGACAGCCGAGGAAGCCCCTGATGATACTGTGACAGTGCAATGTCAGCTCAGGTGCCTGGCCGCGGCCACTTTGAATTGATTCCTGGAAATTTTTGCTGGCAAAAAGAAGCTAGACCACACGGCTTCAAATATACCTTTGGTTGTAATCACAGGAGTTCCTTTGCCTGCCTGTCCCAACATGCTCAGGAAATGGGAATGAGATGAGGAGTTTGGTGGCCACAGCAGGTTCTAATTCTCATCTTTTTGTGACTCCTTTCTCAACCCCCATCCTGGAGCTGGTAGGGCTGCTTTTGCCACCGTCGTTCACATCTCCTGTGAGCTTATGTTGCCCTCTGTGCACTGCATGGAGAAACCCCCTTTCCCTCTGTTCAGCTGAGATGCATCTGCAGAGCTGCAAAGGAATATTTTTCATGAAATACAGAGGAAAACCAACCTAAAAGAATAAAACACAGAAGCAGAGAAACAAGCAAGTTCTATGGAGTGCTAGTCTTTATCATATTACCCATCAAAATAACCTGAGGAATGTAAATACATATTCCCAGTCCCCATGCCCAACCCATAACTTTTAGGAGATAAAGCCTATACATCAGCATTTATATAAAAACCTTCCAATGACATCTAGGCATCTGTCACCACTATCTTTGGACAAACTTGGGGAACTGCTGCTCTAGCTTCCTGATCTTATCCAACTTAGTCTATCCAAACCGTGACTGAGGCAATTTTGTTTTATGGCACCTGAGAGCCTCCATACCCTCATCACAAAGGGATGCATGAAATTGTAGAGAAGTTATCCCAAGCCAAGTCTCCCTTTGGGTAAATAAAACCTATCCTATCTCAAAACATATGTACTAATATTCTGTCCATTAGTAATGTAAAAAATTGATAGTATCTTAACACTGGGAGGATTTTATACTCCAAAATTTTATGTAGTAGAGAAATTTGTCATCTAGTGTGCCTGATTCTCAGGCATCTGGCCTCAGCATGACAATCTCGACAAGTCTTAAGCTTGCAATTTCAAATCTCTATCTACTTATAAAAAGTTCAAATTGATAAATTCTTTGTTATACTGAGTCTATAGGTCTCTTGTAATTTTCTCACACTGGTCTTGTTTCTGTCCTTTCTGAAAAGATTAACTGCTACCTAGCCGATACCATTTATTCATCATCATATTACCCCATGCTCCTTAGCACAATAAGTACTGAACAACTGCAGAAAATAAAATGGAAAATTTCTACAAGAGTCTGAGTAGACATATCATAGTTTTCACCACAGCCCACAAGCTAATTCTTCAGGACTATTTTTGCTCCCAATTTGGTAACCATTATGAGCCCTGGAAAAAGCCTCTGACCCTCTCAGGCCTGGACAGTGCATCAGAAGGGGTCTTGCCAACTCTGTCTATCAGCCAAGCACAAGGAAGCTGCCCTGACTACACCCAGGGTCTACTCAGTGCATCTCATCAAGCCAAGTCTTGCTCTATAAGGTAGCTTTTGGGGTATTCCTGCTACCAGACATTCCAGAAAGTGGACAGCACACATTCTAAATTCTTTCTAATGATCTTAAGTATTCAGCTATGACATTTAGACTGCCCTTATCCTCAACCAGAAATCCCGAGAGAGCGAGGCTTTCTATAAACACCCTCTGGTCAGTATTCACTTTGAGAACTCAGTGATAAGTGTCAATAAGAACTACTACTGACCTGTATTCTATTATTAAACACTCTCATACTCCATACTCTCCGAACTGAATCAGATACATTCCTTGGTAAAACAAGAAATTTAAATTTGTAGAAATAATTTAAGACGCCTTCATAGCATGCCACATGTGCTCCTGCAATCGGTGAGGTGTGCGTGCTAGAGAGTTTTACCAAACTGGTCTTCCAGCCACATCTTATCGCCTCTAATACAAGCAGCTAGATTCAGACTTAATAGACCAGCTATCCAATTATTCCCACCCTAGATTTTTCATACACACACACGAAGGCAGAAATTAACACCTTCTTCCAAGTTAAATTTTTCAAAACCGTCTTAAGAGAAACAGTTTATATGTGTCCGCTCTTCTTCTTGCTACCTGATTTTATAGTATTTATGGAATATATAAACACTAACAGTTTTAATTTGTGTTTACCTGTTTTTTATTTGTTTTCTACTGTACACCGTTATTTTCAAGATACAACACAGGTCAAAATCAAGATTTCTAAGCCTATAACCTCTTTTATATTATAGCACTTTATGGAATAAGTAAAGTATGATATCTTAAATAATCTTATTTATTTTCTGGCATCTGGGCTATAGAAAATTAGCATCTAAGACTTTTGATAAGGGAATATTTAAAAATAATTCTATAGCAAGAGAGACATTTAGAGAATCAGTCATGACATTCAGAGACGCACCTTTCCAAATATAATGCTTGTGAAGTCATGCATGTAGCAAGATACTCCGTGGAGTTGATGTTGATTGACAAAAAGGAGTACTATGGAAGGAAGATATCTATAGAACAGGTTGAAGACAAAGGGTCACCAAAGGAGATTGGGAGGAGTCACCAGAGAAGTAAACAAAAAGTTGTAAAATCTTAAGTAATGAGCCCTTCATTGTGGGAATTATTCATGCAAAAGAAAAATGTCGTATTTTAACAGTTGTTGCATTAGGCACACGGCTGAGTCAAGAGCAGGGAGGAAATAGCAATGGAGAGACATAGGAGAAAAAAAATCAAAAGGATCTATTTTTTACCACCTACTAATTAAGTGGCTTTGGATGAATTATGTGATCTCTAAAGCCTCAGTTTTTCACTTTATGCTACAAAGTATCCATTTCATCAAAATGCTGTAAAAATTAAAATATAAAAGGAATTCTTTAAATGTCCTTTTACTCCCCTACTTCTATCTGTAAATAAAAATTCTAAGACAATGTGGCAAAACCTGCTTTTCATTAGGTAACAGTTCGTGCCTTCCCATTTTATAAGGCCCTAATCACTTCACACAGCTTAAATTTATTAGTTAATCATTTTCTTATGGATAATAGGTATATTTTTGGATATCATAGAAGAGGTTATCATGTTGGGAGAAGGATAAAGAATACTTTCAAATATAAAATAAATTCTTGTCATAAATGTATTCTATAAGATGGGAGGAGATTGAAATTAAGGTTCCCCCTTCCCAGTAGTTTGTAAAAGCTATTCTTTTTCTCCTTTAGAATTTTGGGAACTTTGCCCATCTGTTCTCTGGCATCTATCCCATTCTCTGTGATTTCTGTAAGACTATCAGCAGGTTATACACACACCATCATAATTTTTATAGCAGGAAATATCTTTTCCTTCCAGGTACAACAACAAGCTTTAATTTTCCCTTACCTAAATACCACCAAAGGAAAGAAGCCATTTAATAATTTGTCTTTTAAAACATGCTATTCATTGCATTTGCAAAGGTTTACAAGGAATACATCTAGAGCTTAATTGCTCGTAGCTAGGGAATACAATTATTCTTCCGGAGTCTCCAAATATTTATTGTGATTGCCTCAGCCTAGGGTTCAGGCTCATACCGCCAAGATTGAAACTAATTGAGCCCAAACCCCAAAGCTATTAAAGGATGGCAGATTCATGTTGGAAGAGAGGGGTACCGTCAAGTCTTTGAGACTGGGGGAGGGGATCGTGCATGTATTTTTCTGTGCTGCTGGAAAAAAACTGATTGACAGAATTCTTTCTTTGCCACATAATTATCTACTTCTTTGTTGACCCATCTGGTCCCCTTAATGGTGTGCTAATACCGTTCTAAAACAATCGGACTAAATTGGTCTTCTGGTGATCAATGGCTAATGTGGTTTCATACAAATTATTCTCCGGCTGCGAAGCCTTTCCTGTTAAAACTATAAACAGAATACTACACGTCGACATGGCTTTTCTCAATATTTGGGTGTGGAGACCAGAAGTCATAAGTCTTTGTCGCACCTTTTTCACAGGCACCATTTTTTACAGAACACTGTTTAAACTCAAAGACTCCAGGTTCACCTCTTGCTTATGCCTAACATTCATTACAGACAGAAAATTCTCCATCCTTCGCTGTTTTTCCCCACCTGATCTCCACTTAAATCTACAAAGAAGCTCTTATTATTAGAATGCAAATCTTACTCAGAAGAAATAAATTAAGGAATTCTAACAGAAATCAATAGCCCTCATTGTTAAATGCAGAAAAGGGGAACAGTAGAGGAAATCCCCCAAATTTCAGAGCCCCAGGAGTCAACAGAAAAAGTGCCCTGCGCTGTAAAAGGACAGAGCCAACCCAGAAGAATGTCAGCTATTCTACAGGTCAGACGGCTCTTGCTTTCCGTTCTCAACACCCCGATTCGGAATCTCATCTTCCACTTTGCCCTGCAGGCAGTTCATGCCGACTCCCCTTTCTAAAACTCAGAGTTGATCAAGTCACTCGCCTATCATAGCTTCTTCGATGATTTCCCCTTGCTTACAAAGTTCCAATTTTCAAGGAGGACATTAAGTGCTTCCATGCTCTTATCCCTAACTAACCTTGATTTATCTACTAGTGCATCCATCATTCACTCAAAATTCTAGCCACCCTAAAACATTTCGTGGTCCAGGTGCATGACAGCCTATTTCATGTCTTTTGTCTCTTCACTGTGAATTTTTTTCTGTCTCCAGTTCTCTTTCCCACAACTTCTTTTATTAAATCCTATTCAACAACCACTTTGGAAAATAGTTTGACATTACCAAGTAAAGTTAATCAAATACATCCCCAATGGCCCCACAATTTCATTTTCAGATGTGTACTTTAGTAAAATGTATACACCTGCGCACTGAAAACCATGGAAAAATGTTCATAGTATCATTATTTTTAAGAGCCAAATGCTAGTGGGAACAAATTTTCATCAACAGCAGAGTAGATAAATTGCAGTACATACATCAAATGGAATACCACAGAGCAATGAAAATTAATGCAAAGCTACGATATGCAACAACCCTAACCACACTTAGAAACAAGATGTTAAACAAAAGAACCCAACAAGAAAAAATACAAACTGTGTAATTCCATTTACATAAAGTTCACAGAGAGGTAAAACTAGTTTGCGATGTTAACTGTCAGGACAGGGTTACTTTTCGGGAGGAAGGAAGGAGGTTAAGTGATCGGGAGGGGGCATGATAACATGACGACTTCTGGGTGCTGGAAAGGTTTGCTTGTTCCAAATCCTCCTCTACCTGTACACCTAAGGTATGTGCACGTTGTTGTGTGTATGTTAGTTACACCTTGCAAAGTTTTAGTATTTCCTAAGTTCCTATTTATTTTTCAAAGTTAAGATCAATTCCTATCTTTTCCCTAAAGTCTCAGCCTGAGTTTTCTCTCTTCAGGCTTTTAATGAACATGCCTTGAATTTTAGGCATGATGATAACATGTGACATGAAGTAGGTAATTAAAAAGAAGGATGCTTTCTAAATAAAGCAAAGAAACAGAGAAAATTGGAAAAATATGACGATTCTTTCATGTCAGCTTTGCTTAAAATCTGAATTTTGGCCGACTCCTCAACCTAATAATCACACATAATTATCCCGACCGGTTCCTTCTGCTGAGGTCAAATTCCTCTCCCTCCCATTTGCCCCTTATCCATCTGTGCAATGGTGCTTTTGTCTGTTTGGGGTTTATTTATTTTTCGGTGAAATATGGTGTATGTTTCCAAATATTGGCAAGCAATGTGCAAAGCCACCTAGCAAATGAAGCATGTCACTATTGACCCAGGTCGTGCCTTCAAAATATTTACAGGAATGTGGTTCACAAAAACCAGTCAAGCCACCCCCCAGAGCTCGGCAGCGGCACTCAGTCCTCAGGCTGAGCTTTCCAGGGGCGTGGAGTAAAGCTGTCATCGGAACAGCAAACCCAGATCTTCAAGAACTCTTTCTATTGCTCATGTCCTCAGAATCCGTCCTCCTAAAGTTGAGTTTTTCATAAAGTCACGGAGCAGTCCTAGACAGCTACAACCCAGCTCTCCATATTCAAGCCTGTCTTCCCTGTCACGGTACACCACCTACCCACTCAACACACATGGATTGTGAGCTTGCCAAGGACAAACTCTGTCATTCCCCACAGGACTTTGCCCCTTGTAGACAGTTGCCTCTTGACTAACTAGATGAAAAACGAAAAAGTGTGAAAATCGTTTTCATTCCCCTGGCTAGATTTTTCCAAGGATGTAGAATGGGCCATTAGTCGTCTGAGCTAGAAAGGTGCTTTCAGCTTTTAAATGTCCCAATTGCAATTTTTTTCTCTAATCAATTCTAACTTCCAACTTTAAATAAAAGAAAGAAGGAAGGAAGGAAGGAAGGAAGGAAGGAAGGAAGGAAGGAAGGAAGGAAGGAAGGAAGGAAGGAAGGAAGAAGGAAGGAAGGAAGAAGGAAGGTGAGAGGAAGGGAGGGAGGGAGGAGACTTTCAAAGTTGCTTTCAGCAGTGCTCTCCAAGCACGTGTCAGGGAGCTGAGACATGACCTTCAGAGTATGTAATCAATACCTAAGAAACATTCACTTGGGCTTCCAGCAGTCTCGGCCGTGTCCCTTACTCCCTACCTCTGTGCCACAAACTCCTTGCTGACTCTTACTGCCTACTCCCTTTAAACAGATTTAAAAGCTAGCTTGATGTTTCTCTTCTCAATTCTTTTCCTGTAAGAACACTATCCTTAGGTTCCTGCTGTTTAGGCTAGGCTGATGGTTTTGTTGTGTAGTTCGTTTTTACTTCAATCGATTCTTCTAATACAGCCTCCCGGTTGAAATGTTACATTTCTAAGCTGCAAAATCTTATCTATTTTATTGCTAGAGACTTCTACATCAATCCTCCCTTATTGTTTTTATTGTTGTTGCTGGTTTTTTGTTTTTAAACAGACATTGTCCTGGTCTTTCCTTAGGCAATAAAAGCACTGGGTTTTTGCGACTAGGTTAGCAGCTAACCCCCAGTTTTCAATGGCTTAATACAACAAAAATTTATTGGATGGATATGTCAGTGTGTATTACATGTGGGGTGGCAGATCAGCAAGCAGATTTCTTAGAATTCATTCAGAGACCTGGGCTTTCTGTCTTGAGAGCATACCTTGCCCTGGGGCCTTGGAGACCTGTGCATCCAGTTAGTAGCAGGGGAAAGAGAGGATACAGGCGGCACAGTGGCTTCATCAAAAAGAAAACTGGGCAGGAAATTACAGGCATACTTCGGTACTCCTGTCTGCATCTCCTTGGTACAGGAATTTGGAAATGTCATCCAAGGAGGAGTCTCTGCATCCTCATAAAACCTCCAAATTATGGAAGGGTGAGCATGAAATTTTGGTGGACAGTTAGCCAACCCTACCATGGTACCTAAAAGTTCTCCTCAGCTACATAAGTGATTCACAGGACTCTCCTCTCACAACTTCATTCATCATTTAAGGCAACACTTTTTGGAAATTGTTATATGCTAGCCACAGTATTAGGCCCTGTGAATATAAAGACCAGATCTTTGCCCTCAAGGATATTAGATTTGGTCCTAAATAGAATATAGAAATTTAGTCACTAAAGAAATAGATTTGAATACCTGTGCCTGGTAGTCAATTTAATGATGAAAAGAAACATTACATAATTATTTTGAAATATACAATTATGAGTGATTAAAGTGCTGAAAAGGAGAAATATTGAAGATATAAAAAGAAAATGGGAAGATTTGTCTTAGTTTGGAGAGGAGATTAAGAAAAAAAGGGGTAGCAAACAAAAAAATTATCAGAAAATAATTTTACATAGAAAAATGTTAGTTGACTGGTTTTCAATATTTTGTTCACTTTTCCTGAATAATTTTGAATCACTGTTCTCTCCATCCATTTTTAAGTTGATATCTGCTGTTTTTCAATATGTTGATATGAACAGGCTTTAACAGTCAGGTGTGTCTTTCTTTTTTCTTCACAAATACACACTTTTCATTCATCTCCTACCTTAGAATCTCAGGTATCATGTGCTTAAGAGTTTTTTTAAGATTCTCATCCTATAACATGTCTCTGAAAAAATATACTTATCTAAAGTGAAATTCAGCTTCTAAAATGTTTCTTTAAGTATGAGACTAAGCATCAGTCACTGTTTTCTGGATTGTGATGCTCTCTGTATATAATTGATAAGGCCAAAGAACAGGGCTGCAGTTGCCAAGGGTCAGATTGCGGGAAATGTTTCACTATAAAAGAGACACAGAAGGGGATCTGGGGGGATGAAGTCTTGTTTCTGCAGCTTGAATGTGGAGTGGTTACAGAAGACAGTTTGTCCTCAGCCTCACAGTCATTCCACAGTACTCAGCAGCTTCAGAACTCGTCAGACCCTGTACTCATTGCCTGTCTATGTTTTGCACAAATCACTGCTAATCTATATTTAGATTCAGCAAATTTTGAAAAGTATTATCTTTGATGTTCCCCAGTTGAGAAGTTTGTTTTCTTCCTATTTGATAGACTGGCACTTGAAAAGAAACTAAATAGTATAAGTGACAAAGCAAAATAATATTATCCTATGGAGACAAAAAAAATCAAAGTAAACATAGACATTATTTTTGAATATTTCTTAGCAAATTACTCTTTTAATCATTTTTTAAATCCTAAGTATTAGAGTTAGAACCCCAGATATTTTCTCCCAAGACATTGATATAAACCTATTTGGCCTCAAATGACTAACCTTTCTTTCTGTCTCCTTTTATATATTTAAGGTCTCAGGGTTTTTGTAAATAAATAAGAACTCCTCTGTATGAGCTGTTGTGCAGGGGTATGCACGGATTAGAAAAACATCATACCTATAGGGTTTGAAACAACAGACAGTTTCAGGCATCCACTGTGGGTCTTGGAACAAATCCCCCATGGATAAGTAGGATTACTCCATTGTCTAATTCAGCCAGATCAGTCAACTATTTCACCAGACAGCTAATGCCAGCAGCCCTAGCAGGCCACCGTCGCTCCAAAATCCAGCTATTATCCAACTGATTTGTAAATCATTCACTGCCTAATTCTATTAACCAAAAACTTTGGACTGACTCTGTAATGTCAGTGTGGCAGCCCGAGTTCAGGCCTATCACCCTTTCACTGCGGAATCATACAGAACAGTGAGAGCAGATTGGCTGGCATCCCATTTACTGGAATCCTAGGCCACAGCTCTGCAGCTCTTCACAGCAAGAGGAATTAGCTACTAACAATACAAAATGATTTTGTGGTCAGTAGAACTTTTCTGACTACCAAAGATATCTGATTCGCTGTTTGACACTTGCAAGCCAAGCATGAGGGCTTAATTTCTTTACCTTAATTAAATCCCACTTTTGAATTTTTGGGTTTGTTTTTTTTTTTTTTTTTTTTTAGATTTAGGTAGTTCTTTGAAGAAGGGTCCTGGTTGAAAGAGGCAACCCCCAAGAGGATGTGGTATTGAGTTCTCAGATGGTGAGGGGAAGGCAGAGAAGAGTACTCTATAAGTATTTGTCCAATAAATAAATGAGAATAAAAGGGAAAGGCATGTAAATATTGGGATCTGAGATGGGGCAGGGGAAGATGGGGGAAGTGGAGGAAAAAGGGAGGAATGGACATAATTAAAAGTCTAAATAGGAAGGACACAGCTTGAAGATAAATTTGGCATATTCTATAGTTTATTATTGACTCAATTTATGGCACTGCAAAAACTTGATACATTAAGAGAAAATTAGATGTTCTTTGTTCTTTTTTTTGCATCAAATGCATTTATTTTTATTTCAAATTAAAAACTCAGATATGGAAAGTAATATAATTATCAATTAAGCATATTATTGAGTTAACCAGGGATGGTGACTCCTGGGAGCTCATGCTCTAATGGACTACTCTAATATTCAACCTTCACTGAAAGGTTTCGCTGATAAACACTGTGTTTTGCAGTAGCCAATTATTTCCTCTCTTCTTCCTCCACTGTTCTCAAAAGGCTCCCATGTACCACTGTTTTTCACACAGATGACTCCACAAGAAAAGTCCCCTAAGAATTTATTTCCCTTCAGAATCCTGAAAAATCAAGCAATGAGCATCTCTTTTCTGCATCCTTACTCTGTACCAAGAGCAGCTATGTATCCTCTCCTTCAGCTTATCACTTAGAGTTCATCAATCTTGACTGTATCTCTAATATGAACTTTAGAAGAGAATATGGCGTAATATCGGTTTGTCAACAACTGCCTTTCAAATATGTTGCATTGAACTATAAACCCCCAAGTCTTTATTCTGTAAGTTTATATGCTTTGCTGAACATAATGCAGACCCAGCAGAAATATTAAACCATGCTGAGGTTAAATTTTGTGTCAACAAAGCTAGTTTAGACAAACTGGGAACTTAATATATTAGTTTCATATAGTGAGTAGCAGGGCATGCTAAGCCTCGATGTATATAGAACAGGAGTGGGGACAGGGAGCTGGCAGTGGGCGCAAACAGACAGAGGGAAGAGCACTGGCTGGCCTTAGCATTGCCTCCCCCACCAGAAACAGAGACAATTTATATCAGAGTCCAAAGAGCTGGTGTTCATGCCAAGATTCCCTGATGTTAGTGAGAACCCCATCTGCTGGATACCAGGAGTCACCAGGCAAAGGCAAGGCACAAAGTCAGGTGGTGGCAGCCTCAGAGTTTTGGGTGGTCCATTTAATTTGGAACAAGCCCCCTGTCAGTGGCTGGAACTAAGGAGAGCGCATCTAGCTGCCAAATTACATGGAATGTCAAGTGCTAGGCATGTTGTCAAGATCCTAGTCAACTGGGCTGGAGTTCAAGACAAGTCTCCAAATCCAGCAGGGGGACTAAAGTACTAAGCAGTAATCAAGAGATGAAATCCACGCTAGAGACGGTCTCACGCAATTTCACAGAGCATGCTAAGGGTGTTTGGACAGAGAGCTTCTCACTCAGGGAAGCCAGGCTTATGGGTGCAAGGCTAATTACAAACCCAGGTAAGGTCCCCTTCGATCTCACATATGAATGATCAAGATTGGCAAAGTAGCTTGGTGAAACAGAGCAAGAGGCAGAGGCATGGGCCATGCAGCACATGAATGGAGCTATAAAAGCAAAAGTGGACCCTTAATGAGGAAGGGTTGGATGTTTTCTCCGCTATAAAATTTAACTCTTTGACATAGAAACAGTTGGGATGCTGAGTCAACCAGTTTTCTGGTCTACCCAGTAAATTATTAATCTGTAAGCATTACTCATCCTTTGTCCCCAATGGACTCAAGTTAGACAAAAGGCTCAAATCAGTTACTCAAATATTCTGCTTCCACAGATATGCAAAGAAAGTGGCAAAGCCTGAATCATGAGTCCCTTTCCAAAAAATAATAATGACCAGGTGGTAGTAATTTGACATTCAATGTGGAGATATTTGAGGGGAATGTTGCTCTACCCCCAGATATGTCTTCTCAGCTAAGCGGCCAGTATCTGAGCTCCCACCGTTAGGGTTTAGTCCCTTCAGAGTTCTCTTCTTGGGATCTCTTCCAAAAAGCAATTCCTAAAATATAAATTAACTTCGATGTTATTGAATTATCATAGCTTTTCCTTCCACTGTCAGGATTCTGGCCACAGGAGAAAACGGGAACTTTGGGTTTTAAAGAAGCAGCGGTGAAAGGAAGTAAAAGGTGTAGCAAGGTAATGAGAAAGGCGCTAGGGTTTATCTGGAAAACTGAAAGTGCCTCATAAGTGATGATTAAGAAAAAAAGGGAAGAAAGATGGAGACACTGGAGCCTCACAACAAGCCTGGGCTGCTTCATGATGTTCCTGGTGACTTTAAAAGCAGGCATTTCACCTGAGGGTCTAGTGAGAAAATTTAAAATGTATTACGAATGCTCCGAAATGCTTAGACTCTTACTGGTCTGGGCATATGGTTCTTCTTCTCAAACGATACCCTCAAATTAGAATAACAATGTGACATTCCAAAAGGTTAAATTTTTACTTGCTTCTCACCCCACGTATTCTAATTTTGAAAGCCACCCCGGCTTCCCCCTTTGGCTTAATCATCTACCACTCGAACTACAGCCACTCCCAACTGATCTCCCTTCTTCCCTCCAATTCTACTGAATTGAGCTGAAAAAGGAAAATAATTGTTTTGCCATTCCTCTGTTCCAAAGTCATTCAATGGCTCCCAACTGTCTACAGAATAAATTTGGAATGTCCTGTCATGTTTCATGAGGACATTCTCTTCCGGCTGTTGCTAAGCCCTTGGACTTCTTCTCCCATCATTAGGTACCTCACACTTTACCCTGTAGCAACACCAACCAGCCTGCATCTTCCTACACACATCATGCCAAGTCTTGCACTCTTGAATCTCCCAGAGCACCTAAATTCATGGAAATTAAGGGCCAAAACATCATAAAAAATGAGCAAAGGACATGTAGAAGCAGGGGCCAGGTTCTGGGCCAAAGTTTCAAGTTTTGCTTCCCTTCTTGCTCGGAGAAAATTGGTTTCAGTGGAAAAAATTTAAAATGCAGAGACCATGGGTTGCTCAGTGTGATCAAGCCTTTGTGAAGCATCCAGAATACCAAGTTAAACATGCAATATGATCCTAGTCATACAGTTATGAGTGCATAATTGTATTTCACATTTGACATCATTGATTTTCCTTAAAGACTATAAACAAAATAAAAAACAAACCGTAAAAATAATTTCTGGAGTAACAGAGTGAATCTTCACTGATACTCAATACGGTGCACTTAGTACAAAGAGGTGACATGAGCTATCTCTGAAAAAGAATGCCAGAGCGATGGTGCTGGAGTCCTGGGCCTGATCTTCCTATTTTCAGAATGAGTGTGTGTGTGTGCATGTGTGTGTCTGTGTGACTGTGAGTAAATCTATCATCAGGGCTGGACTCATATGCATCAAGTTAATGAGACATATATAACATCAAAATGGCAATTTTTTTCCATTAATAAGAAATATAATTGCACAAGGACCTAGTCAGGTCTTTTATTTTTGGGGTTTTTTTTATTTACCCCTTTCACCCAGCCCGTAGTCCACCCCCAACTCCCATGGTCAGTCCCCACACTGTTCTCTGTGTCCATGGGTCCTTCATATATGTTCTTTGGCTAATCCCTTTGCCTTGTTTCAGTCAGTCCCTGCCTCCCTCCTCCCTTCTCACAGCTGTCAGTCTATTCCATTACTCCACGATTCTGGGTCTATTTTGCTCATTAGTTTATTTTGTTCACTAGATTTCTCTTATAAGTGAGATCGTATGGTATTTGTATTTAGCTCTAAATGCCACCCAACACATTCCTTACACAGGATGCAATGTATTCAATATAATCAAGATGCCAGTTTATTAATTTGTAATGAGAATCAAAACGGCTGAAACATCAAACCATCAAGCCCTCTGCATGGCACATGTTCTCCCTCCAGGCATATAGGGGGCCAAGGAAGGACTTTCCTGGGGAGAATGAAATCCAGTAAATAGTGATTAATGGCATGACTTTAATGTTTAATAATATTGACCAAAACTAACATGTTGATAGGACTAAGTCCACTCCCAAGATCACGTTGACTGACCTGCCTAATACTTGACAATTAAACTCACATTTTAATTCACTTCCATAGGTTACCTTACAAATGCCATGATCTCTTTTGAGATATAGTAATAAACTCAATTATTCAATCAATTTTTGAGGGCCAGGTAGTCATTTTCTCTTAAAACTAAGTTTTTACATTTCTGTTGCACTCTGTTATGTTAATTCCTAAATTGACCTCTCAGAGAATAATTTTATTTTTCCCATTTCCAACTTCTCAAAAAATAGAAAACAGATCTTAACATTTCAAGAGCTCTTACAAGGGATTTAAAAAATTTAAATGCCCTCATAGAAAAAAAATAGAAAGAAAAATGAAGTGGCAACTTAAAGATAAAAACATACCAAAGAATTTATATAAAAATATTTATTCTCTTTAGGATTTAGAGAAATGCAATTTTTAATTATGTCAGGATATCTTCATTTGCCCTACAAAATACATATGTGCATGTGTGTGTGTGGAGGTTGGGTGTGTGTGTGTGTGTGTGTGTGTGTGTGTGTGTATCAGGATCAGTTAAGGTAAAGTAAATTAGGCACTTGGGTGCACTCTGCTCCGTGATCCAGAGCTGTAATTTCAAACCTGGCTATTCAATTAAATGAATGCCCTGGAGAGCTTGTTAAAACTGCAAATTTCCAGGCCCTACTCCATACAAAAGGCATCAGGCTCTCCGGGAATGGATCGGGAATACAATACTTCTCAAAAGCTCCCCAGGTAATTCTGAGGTCACTAGTGTATGGACCACTGTTCTGGAACCATCCCTTATCCTTCATTATAAAATATCCAATCTGCATTCTCTTTGTAGTTAATAGATTTTTTAAATTCAAAGCTCTGATAAAATAGTAAAAAAGAGCTATAGTTAATAACCATCAGACTCACATAACCTTTCAGCTGCACCAAGTGACAAGGCTGCAGCGAACTGAACCGATCCCTATTTTTTCCCTCCAGTCCCATTGGCCTCTTGACCAGTTGCAGAAGCACACGCTTTGCGGGCAGGAATAAACCCAGGTTGCTACACCGATGTCTGGAGTGATGTTCATCTGCACACATATTGCACCAGCCTTCTTAGCATCTTAATGAAGCCGCTTCGGTTCTTAGGAAGTATTCTTCCTAAGAAATGTGAAGCCACAGGAATTGCGGGGAAGTGTCTGTCTCCTCCTCCCTCATGTCTCAGTTCTGCTTCTCATCACAGCTGAGTGGTCCAGTAGACATCCACCAATGATGTGAGTGTCAACGCTCATGCGGGGGCCTTTCTTGCCACTCTAGCCCACCCTGATCTGCCTTGGTATCACAGATTCTCTGTGCCACTCAGCTTGGTCCTCTAACAGTATCCTTATTCATTCAAGCTTCATAAAAAGCAATTTTGCAATGATATATACCAAGAAGTTTAAAATGATTCATATACTTGAGTTAAGTAGTTCTATTTTTAAGTATTCATCATAGGAAATAATCACTATTTTTATGAGGAAATGACAATTATTGCTGCATTATTTATATAACTCTGATTATGTAAAAGGGTATGTAATGTTTATGTAAAAGGATATTTATTGGACACTAGAATACTTCTGAATTTAGAAACACTTTAAATATCCAACCATTGGTTAACAGTTAAAATCTCAATACTTAGGTCTAGAAAATAAGACATTAAATTGTATATTTTTGATTTATAAGATAGAAGGGGAAATATTGATAACATTTTTGGCATAAAAAATTGCAATGTGTTATAATTTTAATTTTTCTTTTCAAAGTATTGTGTTTATGTGTTTTATAAATGACTGCAGGGGATATACCAAACACTGAACTGTCTGGGTGGTAGAACTAGGGTAATTTTTATTTTATCCTTTTTTTCCCTCAGATTTCCTATAGTTAGCATGTTACTTTTCCCCATTAAAAATATTTTAATTTAATTTTTATCTCAAATAATATTAAATATAGTAACAAATAAGTAAAAAATAATTGCGCCCTAAATTAACCCACGCTTACCCCAGTCCGGCTCGCTGTGTATTCCTTTGGTTCTTTTCCTTCTTATAGTTACCTCTATATTGCTAAATAATACTTGTATCACAGTGTTTATTACATAGTACAGTGATTTTTAAATATACTCTTTCCCTTACTAAAATAGATGTCAATTTAGATCTCTTAGTCCAGGGGTGTCCAAACTTTTGGCATCTCTGGGTCACACTGGAAGAAGAAGAGTTGTCTTGGGCCACACATTAAATACACAAACACTAACAAAAATCAAAAAATCTCCTAAGGGTTTTAAGTAAATTTACAATTTTGTGTTGGACCATATTCATAGCCATCCTGAGTCACATGCAGCCCACAGGCTGCAGGTTGGACACCCCTGTATGCAATGTACCTCTTCTAGTTCCGTCCTCGTAATGCAAATATTATTTTCAGCTAACATCATGAAACTGTTTCAGGTGTTATGAACAAGTAATTTTTACTCACTGCAGTCAAATAATTCACTAATACATTACATTCCCTTTTCTTGCTTGATGTTTTGTAACTTCAAGTTTTGTGACCTTTTTGTTGTTTTTTTCTTATGATATCTTTCAGATAGTAATATTTTTAGTTATTTTATTGAAATATTCCATCAGCCCCTGCTTTGTCAGAGAGATGTCTCCCCCGAGCCATCGTCCTTCTGCTCTAACCTGAGCGGCTGGTCACCGGGCTGCTCTCTGCTGGCATCAGTAGACGCGTTTTCCTCAAGCACAGGTTATCTTCTTACTTAGGTAACTGCCTCATTTTGTTTAGTACGTATTATCTTCCCAAACTAAGGTCTATAAGATATAAATGTTCTGAGTTCTTAATAACTTAAAATGTTATTATTATATCTTCACATTTGACCATGTGATGGAGTTTCATTTTTTGCTTTTTAATTTGTGAGTTATTGGATGCATACAAATTTAGGATTCTTATGTTTTCCTGTTGAATTAATCATTTAATTATGAAATGTTACTCTCAATACTGAGTAATATTTCTCTAATTTTCCCAGTACAAACGTAGCTATAATCAGTTTTCATCTAGTTGGTGTTTACACACTCTACCTTTTTTTTATCATCCTTTAACTACTGAAGTTTTTTGGCTTCTTTAAAGCATATCTCTTTTAAGCAGCTTAGAGTTGTTTTTTAATCCAGTCTGATATTTTTCTTTTAAATGAAGTAATTTATTTACATTTAATAAAATTATTGGTATACTTGGGTTTAAATCTATTATATAACTATATTTTTTAAATATAGAATATAAAGTTTTATATAACTTTATTTGTTTATTTTTGTTTTTAACTCAATTGGCCAGGTAGCTCAGTTGGTTAGAGTGTTATCTTGATATGCTAAGTATTGGCAAGTATATGTCAATTCCTGGTCACATACAAGAATCAATCAATGAATAAATAAATAAGTGGAACAACAAATCAATCTCTCTTTCTCTCTCTCTCTCTCTCTGTGTCTCTCTCTCTCCCTTACTCCCCACCTCTTCCCTCCCTCCTTCCTCCCCTTCCTCCCTCTCTTGCTGTCTCAAATCAACAAATAAATTTTTTAAAATTAACAAGTATTTTCAATATCATAATTTTCCTCTATCTCTAGTTAAAATTCTTAGTTTTTCTTTTAATGCTAACAGTAAAGATCACAACATATCTCCTTGACTTATTAGAGTCAAACTTAGAGTAACTTATAATAAAAAGTTATAATAATGCACTCATATTTTGTCAGCATATTACTTTTGGATGTAAGATGCCTTGTTATATACATTCAAGCTGCTACTACTAATTGTTCAGTTCATAGGGCCTTGTTGTCTGGGCTGTAATGAAACAGACAACATAAGATCCTTAAAACACATTAACTTTATATACCATGTTACAGGCTTTTGGGGTTTTTTTTGGTTTGTTCACTTATTGGTATGTTTGTTTTTGCCCTGTGTTTTAATTCTATATACACTGAAACCCATAAGAATTATTATTAGAGTTTCGTATACATAATTACCCTACCCAGTGCCCTGCATTCTAGCTTATGCTCCAAAGCTTCCATATGGTGTCATTTTCTTTTTACCTGGATAACAACTTTTAGCATTTCTTTTAATGAGTCTACTGGCCAAAAAATTCATTCTTGATTATCTGCAAAATGCCTTTATATTTTTTTATTTTTAAATGATATTCTAAGTGGATGTAGAATTTTAGGTTGTTGGTCATTTATTTTCGCACTTTAAAAATTACTTTAATTGTGTCATTATATAGTTTCCATTTATATTGAGAATTTAGCTTTCAATCTTGTTATTGTTCACTTGAAATTAAAGTGACTTTTTCCCCTCTAGCTGTTTTAGTGTTTTATATTTCATTTTGGATACCAATTAAATGACAAAATGCCTAATGGTACTTTTAAAATTTAACCTGCTTGGGGTTCATAAAGATTCTGAAATATGTGGCTTATGTTTTTCTTTAGGTGGGATTTCGTTCCAATAGTATTGATGTTTCTTCAAATGTTGCTATTTCCCATTCCCCTTCTCCTTTCTTTTTGGAAATTTAGTTCTCTGTATATTTTCACTAGGTCCATATGTCTCTCTTAATTTTTTGTCTATAATTTTCATCCCCTTTTCTCCCTCTCTGAGTGTATTTATTGACCTACCTTCCAAAATACTAACCTCTTAATTATAGTAAAAGAAGCCATTACAACATTATTCTATCATTTGAAAATTATCTTTTTCCATACTTATGAAAGTCCTGAGTGCTACGAGTTGTACACTTCAACGCTAGCACTTAGGGGAATCGCTCCAGCATGGGGACGTATGCTAATCACATGTGTCACGAGATCTGTGTTTATGTACTATCAGCAGGATAGAAGCAGGCATGACACATGGAAGTGGGCATGACACAGGGCCTACTACAGAAGAGGGGGACCTGAAGAGCTGTTCCAATCATAGCCTGGTACTGCTGACCATCACATGGTAAGTTGCATCAAAATATCTTATAAAAATACTTGAGAGGAGAGAGATACAAAACAAAAACAGAGGCCTGCCAACTCCCCAATCTTCACTTTTCTCCCCCATATCAAGCCCCTCAAATCCATAAGTATTCCATTTTAAAATATAGAGACATAGAAATTGCCTCCAGAATTAGTCTCAACTCTATACTTGAAGTTATAGGTAGTCTATCTGGTAACGTCAACCTCCTTCCATGATCAACAAATGGAACACGTAGTTCACTCTTTGTCGCAACCCGGCAGCCGCATGCAGGGCCCGTGATGCCTCCCAGCCCCGTGTTGCCCTTCTCCTCCTGCTGGCTGGGAATGGCGAAGAGGGCCATTAGCGCTCATATTTTGTCAGCATATTACTTTTGGATGTAAGATGCCTTGTTATATACATGCGAGCTGCTACTACTAATTGTTCAGTTCATTTGCATTGTAGGTAAATAAAAATAATGGGTCTGCCTTGTTTGTCAAAATGCCCCCTTAAGCACAATTACATTGTAATATCTATGCAAAGGCAGTCCACATGCATCCTCAGGTAATTGTCACTGGAGAAGGCTCCATATGCTAATTACTTCTCTCTATCACTGGGAGGCAGACATCCCTGCAAGAATTCTCTGAGCCACACTGATCTATCAAATTAACATAGGCCCCGCCTCATTACAAGAAAAACTGGAAATCGCCAAGTCCTGTATCTTCATTTCCAGCTCATTGGATGCAATAGCACTGTGTAATTATCACTTGTTTTTCTGTTGCCACCTTCTCCAGAGTAATAGAGGTGCTGTACCCTCAGGGTGCTTCCCCACCCATGGATTTCACAGCATGTCTCCAACACTGAGACACAGATTACATGAATGAAGGCACCGATTACAGCTGTCACTTCATTGGAAGTACCTGGTGGGGAAGGAGCAATAAGGAGGTGTGACCAGAGAGAACAAGGCATGCATCTGTATTGAACTCCCCATCACACGCTCTCCCAGGCACTCTGAGTATACAAATTTTCAACCAAAAACTCTAAGCCTAATAACTCTTCCACTATGCCATGCTGCAGAAAATGTTAAAAATCCCTAATCGACCACTCTTTGACTGTGATAACCAGGAAATGAATTGGTCACCAAGGATCTACTTCCGGGATATGTCCCTTTCTCTCTCCCTCCCTGGAACAGTCACTCGGTAGCACCCAATATGGCCCCAATAATGCATTGCTTCAGAATGTCACTGATCAGCCTATATGTTTGGAAAATGTTCACTTTACCAGACGGTGGATCTCTAGAACACAGGGACTAGGCTCCAAGGTTTCCTGGCCCTTACGGTGCATAGCGTAGTGTCATAGGCACATCTTAGGTGTGTAGTTTGAGCATTATTTTCCCAACATGTCTATGAAACCAAATCGCTAGGTGAGCTGGCTAAAAGATACAGACTGCCTGGACTCATTCCATGTACTTTGAATAAGCCTCTGGGGATGAGAGTCCAGAATTTATATTGTTTTAAACTTCCCAAGTGACCGTCGAGGCACTGGGCAATGGCTGGAGAACCACTAATATCCTGGTAACATGTTAAGCTCTCAGGTTCCAACATAAAATTCCTGACAAGTATTCCATTTGCTGCTAATAATTTATTTAATCAAAGCTTTCTTAATGTGAAAATGTATAATTATATCAATTTTAATCATAACCACAATCTTTTACATATATGTAAACATGCATATTCATTGGGTTAATCTCTTCCTCAGTCCTCAGCCCAGATGACAAGGCCCTGGAAAATTGAACTAATTAATTACTTTCAGTCACGTTGGACTCGGCCACAGTTGTATGAACACAGCTTTTGCAAGCAGGAACAAACACCAGTCAGTTACGCCGAAACCTTGTGTGGTGATAATCTGCTCAGAACTTGTGGCAGCAGTTAGCATCATAATTAGCCTGCTTCATTTCTCTGTGAATATGTCACACAAGAAACATGAAGCCGCAAGAAATGTGCACACAGAGTCTCCTCAGTTCTTGGTTTTATTTGGCATTACTAGGGAATGGTACTAAGCGAAAGCCGACATCAGTTTCTCCGTGAGGCCTGGCCCCTGGAACCCCCAATATCTGCTTCCCTCTGTATTCTATGAAATAGATTCTCAGGACCACCCAATAGGGGGCTCAATGATGCCTTGCTTCTTAGTAATGCTGTTTGCTCCGTATGTTTGGAACACGGTTCTTTCACTAGGTTGTGTGCTTCTAAATAATGACTTGCCTAGAAGTCTTCCAAATTCCCCCAGGGCATAGCATAGCGTTGTATACCCAGACATTTTATCATGATTTAAGTATGATTTCATTGCTCATAGTTACTATTGATCATTGATTTCATTGACAATAAACTCTTCGTTACCGATAACTTGCATTGTCCAGGAGACCTCATTCGAATTGTACTCTGAGTTCCATGAACAGGAATTTCTGTTCTACGGCACATTCAAGATACTGGGTACAAATATTACATATTCCATACCCCTCAGTCTGTGTATCTAAGTACAAACCCAGCTCTAACCTCTCTTACCTGAATACAGCTGTTATAACCTTTATCCGTTGATGTTAGATGCAACTAATATAGCTTAATTTTTTATTTCACTTTCATTTTAGAGCAGAACGGCACAAAGTGTGATCTCTGAACCAGCAATGTCAGTATCATCTGGGGACCTGTTAGAGTTGTGGACGCTGCAGCCCCACCCAGCAAGGTGCTTCAATGAGCCTTCCACATAAGCCTGACACACCTGGAGTGTGAGAACCACAGCTCTAGGGAATAGCTCTTATGTCCTTTTCTATACTGGCCACTATATTAAACATTTTAAGGCAATTCCATTTATGAATTTTCATATTCGTTGATGCCAAGTAGTACTTTCTGTTTGGCCTGATAATATACCATCTAATCAATGTGATCATCAGATCTACAAAACCGAATTGATCATCTCATTCCTGAGAAAGGACCAGAACGCCAACCTGGCAAGGGGCCAACGTGACTCACCATAGAGCCTTCATTCATAAATCATTTTCGTCATGGAACAAAAAACGGAATAGGAATTAAAATTCTTCAGTCTCAAATAATGCATAGGATAGATTATCAGAGATACTTCCAGCTGAATCGCGCACACCCTGCAGAAAGATCGACCCAGCAGTGTCCACGGACACCCTCATGAGAGCCCAGAGTTTTTCAGAGCTTTGTAATGTTTTACTCATTCGCTCTAAATTCACATCTCTTTTCATTTGTTCTGGTAAGGTATGATAACATCACTGACTTTCTAATACGTTTTCCAGAAACTGCACATCCAAAAGAGTGTTCTCGCCTTCCCCCTTTCAAAGAGCCCCTGTGGAAGCCTCCCCCGCACTCCCACAGTGTTCAAATTCCTGCTGTCTGGGATCCAGTCTAGAAGAGATCCTTCGCCGCCCAGGACACATGGGTTTAAACAACCTATCGGGGGACCAATTCTCATATGGGAGGGCAACTTGCTTAAAAAAAAAGAATCCATTTAATTATAACAATCCAAGTGTGGTGAATAACATTAGTGGCAGCACTTGGTCATTGCTGCTTTTCTGATCTAAACGTGACCGCTTTTGTCTTGTGTTTTGAAATCTTGACTGGAAGGTCATTTGGCCATCAGCGGGGCCAAGGGTAGCTTCTGTTAAAGATGGCACTCAGATTTCTAAGTTTCAGTACAATGGCTACAATACGCATGTGCCTGTTCATTCTTCTCACAGATCTCTATTGAGCTTCTACATGGGACATGGGATCCTGAGCTAGATGCTAAGCTATAACAGCCTCCAAGGGAGACATATTGCCTTATGTTAGAGCTTATGTTATTTATAGAAACACTGTTATCAGTCCAAGTTTCAGGTACCCTGAGAGCACTGACATATTTTAGTGATTAATGGTGAAATTATAATCGTGCAATTCTAGTCAACCCCCTTTAACTCCAAAAAAATGGTTGTACCTCAGCTCTCTTTGTATCTAGTCATTACATACAGGTAGATTCAAGCAAGCTGTCAGTCTAGACGTCAAGATAGTGAACAAAGATAACAAGACCCATACATACTCAGGTATCAGGCTAACCAACATCATGCTAAGTTTCTAAGTTAAAACATCATCAAAAGTGTTAATACAAATAATATCAATATTATCCAAATGCTTTAGCTATTTTAGTAAATTAATACTGATTATAACCCTAGGAGATACTATTACGACCCTATTTCAGACGGGGAAGCTGAGGCACGGGGTGACGGAGCCACTTGCCAAGGTCTCATAACAAGATAGGGGTAGAGCCGGGCTTCTGACTCAGGCTGTCTGACTCCAGAGTCAGTGCTCCTAACTGTTAAATAAGTCAACGTCTACTCCCATAATTAAATGCAACACACACACACACACACACACACAATTCATAACTAGAAGAGCTCGTATGACGATATTGGCAGTTAAATTAGGCCAAATCCTTCCTCACTTAGGGAACTGACACAGCGTTTGTCAGCCCACAGGTCAAGGAGAGCTAGGTCGGGCCAAGCCTTTGATTTCATTATCCTCACCCCATTGATCTGTCCTCTTCAACTGTTTTCATCTATAATGGCTCCCATAAACTTGAATGCTCACTTCCCTAATATATTAGTTGTCGCACCTTTGAGTCCACTGTCTCTGTAGCTTTCTGTTCTCTTGCTTTTGGGCTTCAAAGCAAGTCTGCTTACTTCATCTTCTAATATGACATCACCCACCCCATACACTGTCTAGGGCTGTGTCCTTTTCTTCCAATCTACTACTTTTCTATTTGAATCCAGTGTAGTGGGAGAGGAGTGATCTTTTTATCTCTAGGAACCTCATCCTCCTAAGAAACAAATTCTTCATGTCCCTTGTCTCTGGTTTCTGGAAACAGGGAAAGTGGGTTTCGTCACTGCAAATTATCTCAAATCCCTCATCAACAGCAAAGAGAGACAGCACAATAACCTCAACTTTCTAACTATCAATATTCATGAATTTAAGGTAATGCAGCATTTTATCATATATTATATGAGCAGTTGTGCAATATTACCATGGGAACGATCTTGCAGAGATCTTCTTGGCTTGCTACCTTATTTCATCAGCTCTCTGTTCAAATGTCATTTATTCATGAAGGACTTCCTCATATGAAATAAAACACACCCCTCTCCAGTCACTGTCTCTACCCCTCAACCTGTTTTATTTTTCTTCATAGAGTATGTCACCACTTGAATGTTTTTGTTTATCATGTGTCATCAGCTCCTTGAGGACAGAGAATTTGCCTGTTTCATTAAGTGTCTAAAAATATGCTTGGAACACAATCACTGGCAAACAGATACTTTTTAAAAGAAATAAAAAAGATATTGTTTCTATTTTCAAGGTTATAAATTTCAACAAAAGAAGCTCACAAAATGTGTTTATCGAGTGCTTCTTATGTCATAACATTCATTGGCTCAGGATGAAAAAGGTAGAAACACGAAAATTCCTTAAATCCATTTCTATTAATTTATGAAATTAAGCCACTTGAGTAATATACAAGTATAAGTATTGCAGAACTTCAAAATGGAACTAAAATTAGTCAGGAAAGCTCTCTTATAATAGGACAGTGTTGAATTATAACTTGAAGGATAGATACATTTTGGAAACGTTGAAAGGAGGGTGGGAATGAATTCTCATGTCAGAATCAATATCATGGCTCAGGCCTACACACGCCCACACGCACTTTCTATGTAGATAATGAGATGACCTGTCTTATTCAGAACCATTGGATAAAAGAGGGGACTAAATTTCTAAGGTTTATATTCTTTGAAATGTCGGGTTTCGTGCTGAATTTTCTGCCCTACACTAAAGATGCCTTTAGAAAACATGTACTTTAACCTTTAAAAAGTTCTCGAGCCAGAGGGCTTTGATTCTCTAAGACAACTCAGAGGTGGAAACAGCAACTCCCACATAGGGATCACTATCCAGCAAATGGACACTGGCGTTAAAGTTTGGAAACGTCAGATCTTTTTCCAAGTCTTTAGGTCCTCAGATGTACACAGTCCACAGTTCTTTAATAGCCTGTCTGTCTCCCTCCCTCGCTCTCCTCCCCCCCACCAAACTCCCTCTTACACACACATACCATGATTATTAAAATAATTTGACTGTCATATTAATAGCGTATAACTTATCTAGCATTTTGAGTGACTAAATTAGGCCTTCTACAAGAAATAGAAACAGTGTGACTCTGAATTTGAATTCTATATGCTGAAAATATACTATGTACTTCCTGTTTTGTACTAACTCCACTCTCTTTCAAGAACAATCTCAAGCCCCACAATTCAGTTCACCGCAGTACTTAGGATTCACTGCCAAAGTGTGTAATATTAGCTGCTTCTTGAAATACTTCTTTGTTAAATGAGAATAATAATACCTGAACTACAATTACGTGGATAAAAGGAGATTAATGCAGCATCGTTGACCTTACAGCAGACTATGGAGCAGAGAACCCCTAGCTCAGCGTCCTTATGTTACAGAGAGGAAGTTGGGAACCAAAGAGGTCCAGAGATTTGCTTAAAAATCACTAAGCTAGAAAGTGCCAGAGACAGGATCGTAACATAATTCTTTAGACATACGAGAAAGAGGCTTTCGTCGCCACACAAAAGTACTCAATTGTATATGCTTAGTAACACAGTGGTACCTCAGTGCTCATCGTTAATTCATTCTGGAACTCATGATGAGTGCTGAAACTGATGAGTACCAAACAAGCAACGAGTGCCAAAACATTTTTTTTTCATCAAAATGCTGTGAGTACAGGGTTTGACAAGTTCTGAAGTCAACAAGTACCAAGGTGTGACTGTAATGTAACAAAATAATTTCACATAAATTCACAGTGTAACTATAGCTCAGTTTCTTGTTATAAATTAGATATTGTAGTAAAGCCAGGGAAAATGATCTCATTCTCAACCAATGTTGTCCGAAGTCTGTAAAAGAGAACACAGTCCTCGTGGAGAGTAAATGTCATTCAAAAACAACAGCAGAGACTTCTGACTAGAACAGAAAGTTAGGAAGAACATTATTACCACCATAACAAAAAGAGTCATTTAATCTATAAAATCATAAATTTACTTCAGTCCTTCAGACAACTTGGGTGCAGGGCAACCAATTATCCTAAATACTAAGAGAGTCATATACTAATTTATCTGTGACAGAGTATTAGAAGAAGATGAGGTCACCATACAAGCAGATACAAAGAATTTGGCTAAATTTTTTAATGAATTGCTAGATGCTAAACATAGAATAGTGTGAAGGTATAAAAACCCCGATTC
>PVJD01014347.1:0-29528 GCA_004026545.1 Mormoops blainvillei | reverse complement strand
TGTCCTGTATAGTCACAAGACAGACAGTAGTTAGTATTACTTACTTGGAGAACATTTCTTTTTTGTTTAGAATGTATTTGTGTATTATTTTCCTACTAATTGAAATATGGAAATAATTTTATCTTAAATTCTGACCTACTTTTTGCTGATTAGAATTATTAAGTGATGTGTCAAATATTATTAGATATCATATTATTCAATACTGAGTCATTAAATGTAAAATATTTAATAAGAGAACAATCACAGCTCAGAATGAGTTTTTGAATAATCATTTATAAAATCTTATTAGAACAGTTGAATACTGAAATTTGATTGGGTACTCTTTAAGAACTAAATCTAACTTTCCATGTTATTTGGTGTCACTGATTTGTTCTTCATTAGCAGTCACTTTATGATCTCAGGACAATCAATAACTGAAGTATAAGAATCAATAATTTAAAATAAAGATAATAGTATATTATTAGTCACTATTGCTACTGAAACATAAACACTATAAGCTGATTCTAAGTATTAACTGATTCTAGAAGCCAGGGAAAATTTTTTCAGCATATACTTTGAGGGTGCTATGTAAATAAGATGATAAATGACATTAACTTTCACAACAAGCCAGTTACGACTCAAAAATCTTGTCTCCATAAAACATGGATTATAATTTACTTCATATTATTTGATTCTTAGCAATCTTTTCAAGAGGTATTATGAAAGACATAATTTTATTTACAGTCATGATGGAAATAAGATTATAAACATTTTCCAAATGGTATAGCCTAGAAATTATGGAACTCTCTTGCTTCTTTTACTACCTGTTTCTTTTTATTTTCTTTGGAAAACGTTTTTTCTGCATCCTTCTATATTATAAAGAAAATTATTGTTAAGTCACTATGTGATATACAGAATCCCAACTCTAACCACTTCCTGATATAGCTGCTGCTAAAACCCTAGTCTAGGCAATTCTCATCTCTTTCTTAGTCCTCTTCACTACGCTTCAACTGAGCATTCCTGCCTTTACTTTTTGCCCTTTTTACAGTCCATTTCATAAACAGAAGCCAGATATACTTAAAGGATAAATTAGTCTTTATCCTTCCTCTGCTTAAAACTTTCCCATTGCTTCTCATGAAAACTGGAAGAAAATCCAGATATTTTATCATGGCCTACAAAGCTATGCCTCTCTGCTAGACATCACTTGTCACTTGACCTCTCTCTCCCACCAGCAACAAACCTCAACTTCACTATCCTCAGATTCCATCCACATTCACGTTCTTTCTGTCCCTTGAACATACTTCACGACCCTTGCCATCTGTTCATTCTTTTTGGAATTCTTTCTTCAGGCCTCTGATTGCTTCTTCATAACATATGTTCCTATTCAAATGTCACCTTCTTAGAGAAGTTTCTCTTAATGACTCTAAATAAAATAGACTTCTTCTTCCAAGTCATTCCCTTCCCTTTATCCAGCTTAGTATTTTTTCTAGCATTTACTACTATTGACATTATATTAATTTCTATATTTTTCTATATTAATTTCTATATTTTTTCTAGCATTTACTACTATTGACATTATATTAATTACACTTTGTGTCCTCATTTTCTTTTTTTTATTGTGGTATCTTTAGCATTGTCAGACATATCTGGCATATGATCGACATACAATAAACATTTGTTAAATGAAAGAGTGACAGTTTTCAAAAATGGACTATTTTCAATTCTATGACTCCAACATCATTTCGTAAGTCCTACCTATGTGTCCATAGTCCTTCTCTAGTCCTAAGGCTCCAGCAAAAATAGGCTTATTCTATCTCCACTGATTCCTGTCCACTTTGATAATTGTCTTAACTCTAGTGGTTTTGATTTTGTTACATTGTGATTGACTTCTAAAGATGACTTAAAATAGCTTCAGTTGTGCTTGATTAGAACTTTCTCTTTCCAGAGCCCACTAAGAAATTAAAAGAAAATTAAGATATTTTTCATGGTTTTATGATTTTTTTCTTGTAATAAAACTTCTGATTATAGGTAGTCTCACCTTCAAATTGTGTCTCTGTTTAAGGGTATTAAAGTTAAACCACCTTTCTGAGTTTACACAGGTGATGACAGGAATATAATGTGCTTTGTTTTTCTTTCAGATCTCCAACTAAAGACATGGATTCAGAAGAGAAGGAAATTGTGGTTTGGGTTTGCCAAGAAGAGAAGATTGTCTGTGGTTTAACTAAACGCACCACTTCGGCTGATGTCATCCAGGCTTTGCTAGAGGAGCATGAGACTGTATATGGAGAGAAACGATTTCTTCTGGGGAAGCCCAGTGATTACTGCATCATAGAAAAGTGGAGAGGTTCAGAACGGGTTCTTCCACCACTAACTAGAATCCTGAAGCTCTGGAAAGCATGGGGGGATGAGCAGCCCAATATGCAATTTGTTTTGGTTAAAGCAGATGCTTTTCTACCAGTTCCCTTGTGGCGGACAGCTGAAACCAAATTAGTGCAAAACACAGAAAAGCCGTGGGAGCTCAGTCCAGTAAATTACATGAAGACATTACCACCAGATAAGCAAAAAAGAATAGTCAGAAAAACTTTCCGGAAACTGGCTAAAATTAAGCAGGACACAGTTTCCCATGATCGAGATACTATGGAGACCTTAGTTCATCTGATTATTTCCCAGGACCACACTATTCATCAGCAAGTCAAGAGAATGAAAGAGCTGGATCTGGAAATTGAAAAGTGTGAAGCCAAGTTCCACCTTGATCGGGTAGAAAATGATGGAGAAAATTATGTCCAGGATGCTTATTTAATGCCCAGTTTTAGTGAAATTGAGCAAAATCTAGACTTGGAGTATGATGAGAAGCAGATTCTGGAGGACCTGAATAAAAGCGGTAGAATCCTACAGCTGGAGGAACGACTAACATATTACAGAATGCTCATTGACAAGCTCTCTGCTGAGATAGAAAAAGAGGTAAAAAGTGTTTGCACCGGGATACATGAATACACAGAAGGGGCAGCTGCGAGTGAACTTGAAAGCCTAAATTTAGAAACTGTTAAGTGTGATTTGGAGAAAAGCATGAAAGCTGGTTTGAAAATCCACTCTCACTTGAGTGGCATCCAGAAAGAGATTAAATACAGTGACTCATTACTTCAAATGAAAGCAAAAGAATATGAGCTCCTGGCCAAGGAGTTCAGTTCACTTCACATTAGCAACAAAGAAGGATGCCAGCTGAAGGAAAACCGAGGGAAGGAGACTGAGGTCCCCGACGGCAGCAGGCAGGTTCCTCCCTTTACTCAAAGAGTATTTAACATGTATACAAATGACACTGACTCGGACACTGGCATCAGTTCCAACCACAGTCAGGACTCAGAAACAACTGTAGGGGACATGTTGCTGTTGTCAACGTAATTCACATAGCTTCTTTCTGACCTGCTTTACAGTGTTCATGCTTGTTTAATTTAATAGGAAACTTTATTTTAAATATTACATTCTGAAAGAAATGTAAATTCTGTTACAATATTCAGTAGTTAATAAAAACTAGAGAAATGTGTAAGTTTGTTTTTGATTTAAGATATCCAAGGCGACCTAATTATTACAAGTACAAATGATGAATTGTTTATTAGGAATGTAGCACAAATAGCTTGTAAGTGTATGAGAGAAGTAATTTGATGGGGGTTCTAATATCTCATAGCTTTTATGAGAAATGATTTATATAAACTTTAATTCTTAATATTAGACAACCAATGTATTCAAACTACACACATGATCAGGTAAAATGTGCTATATTTTTTTCGATGCTATACTATTGAAACTTTTAAATCTGTAAAGTACATGACAGCTACTCTATTGTAATTATATTCATTCAAATCTTGGTTTGTCTCATTGGTACTTAGAATATACATTATCTCTGTCACTTCCTGAACTTCTCTACCTTTCAAAACCTAGACCACAGGAGGTGAGAAAGGCTGCTGGTGGCACATGTACAAAGCCCAGCAGAGCTGTTGATGAGGAAGGGCCAAGTCCTGCTTGCAACAGCAATTTTTCCAAAGAAGCCCAAAGTTACCAAGAGATATGTATGTGTTTTCTCTAGTTGACAATGCCAGTCTTCAGATCAAACCAGTGGTCTGTGCAGCTTCATTCTTTGAATGAGGTGTAGTGTGGATTACAGAGGAAATCACCTGGTCATAGTCCTGTTTGTTTACTCCCTACAGAAGTTGAAGGGATGTAACTCAGGGTCCTTTGTCTGGGTAAAATAGAGTTCTGTAGGCCATTTTGTCTCTGGACGTGCAGAGGGGAACTCACATGGACAAACTTTTATTCTGCTACACTGTAATTGTCTTTGTTGTAATTTGTCTAAAGTGCAAGGGAAAAAAAGTACAAGCTCAACCCTCTACCCTCAAGCATGCTGGTACATATACAACAAATTGAATGGATTATTTACATCCTGCCTTGACTAACAATCATTATAGTGCGAGACTACGCTTGATTTTGCCTAGTTTTTAGTTAAGAAGTTCCTGTCTTTCTCTCGTTCTCCTTTTTTTCTCTCATTTCCTTGCTTCTGGTCAGTGAACACATGGTATAATCATAGTGAAACACTTTTATTGTATTGCTGAGTGAATACTGCCACAGTTTATTTTTCCTTAAGCTGACACCTCCCTTATATGTCAGTGCACATGTAAGTAGAAATATTATTTTACGTATATATAAATAACCAATATACGAATGTTGGTTAATATTCCCAGAATTTTTAATTTCTTCCATTTTATTCTTATGCTTACTGTGTAGTGCATGTTTTAATTCAGTTTTTTAATCTCTTTTTTCACTGCTCCATCTCCCAGACTTTTCACCAATCTTTGGGAAAATATTTAGAATTTCACTTTCGTGGAGCATCTGTGTGATCATTTCTTGCACCAAGATATTGCTAGATGCTTTATTTGGAGTTGGCTGGTAAGAAAAATTCATTCCAGAACCAGTACAGTGATTAAGAATAAAGAATAATGCTACCATGGGATTAATATGTTTTTTTTTTTAAATAAGAAGGGATTGAATGGTCATCTAAAAAAGGGTAGTTTATCTGCCAAATATTCTATTAAATCATTCACTGATATGGTGTATTTATTGTTACTTTTGGGGATTAAGTTTAGATCATCATCAATGACAAATTGTAAATCTGTTTTCCTGATGTAAAAGTAATCTCTTTGGATTACTCTTTTTTTTTAAAGATTTTATCTATTTATTTTTAGAGAGAGAGAAAGAGGAGAGAAACATCAATGTGTGGTTGCCTCTCGAGCGCCCCTACTGGGGACCTGGCCCACAACCCAGGCATGTGCCCTGACTGGGAATCAAACCAACAACCCTTTGTTTCTCAGGTGGGCACTCAGTCCACTGAGCCGCACCAGCCAGGGTGGATTACTCTTTATTAAAAAAAAATAGTTTGAAAAAATGCTTATTTGCTATATAACTTCCTTAATTCTCTGAATTAAAAAGAGATTCTGATATAGAAATAGAACCAGATAATTTTATTTTAGAAACTTTGAATTAACTTTTGCTTTTACACAGTTAAGCATGGTGATGCATTCTAAGAACCAACCTTTCTATATTTTTACAGTAAATAATGTTAAAAATTCTTGTCAGAATGCAGTACACTTGATTTTTAAATCCAGTCTAGAATTTCCACTTGTTCTTTAGATATACAAATATATTTGTGCTTTTGATTCATGACAATATTAAGTCACCAGTTACCACGTTGAATCTCTAATTTAGAGTAGCATATTAATAGAAATAAAAATAATAAAATACAATGCCCTCATCTCTGGAAACAACTACTTTTTATTAAATTAACTGAGAATTTGAATTATGAATATAGAACTTGATAGAAGCTTCAGTATTTTAATTCTTTATAGAAGCTTTAAAATAAAGTGTTTATAAATTCTTGAGTAACCTACAGGTTAACTATGCAATTGCCACATGCAGTGAGAAGTAGCCAAAAAAACTTATTAGTCTTCTTTCCTATGACAAAAATTAGATTTTCACCAACCGTGCCTTGTCTTTCATTCTACCTAGAATATCTCTTTTCCTCCATCTGCCTATAAAGTGAAATTCTTCCCATTCTCAGTCTGTAATGTTATCTCTTCTATGAAATATTTTTCCATTCAATCAATTCAAATATTATATTTCTGAATACACAAATATTTTAGGCATACTTTTCAGGGAGGAGCATTTATATTGTGGATTAGTTTATATTTATTTATGTACTTATCTAACTTTTTCAATATATTTTTGATTGTCTTATTACTTTGTCTTTTGTCTTGTTAACCCTACTCCAGCCAATCAACTCTTTTGCCCTTCTTCAATTTTTGAATTGAATTGCGAAATTTTAGATTTTACAATTGCTAAATTGTGACTTTTTTAAAAAATGTTTTTTACATGTTAAATGATGCTTGTGCATTATATATATAAATATGCATTTTAGCAGACTTAAAACAGTAACAGTAATTCTACTTGTAAATTTTGGAGGGGAGGCACTAAATCTTCATGTTATGAAAAATTTTTAATGCATCTATTATTTTATTTCATTTTATTTTAAATTAACAGCTACAGGTTTAAAGCAATGCAAATATTGTCTTTCAAAAAACCCCTTAATCGTTCAATTATAGTATTTTTTTCTGCATTTTATGCATGTAAGAAAAAATACATTTCATGGAGTTGAATTTTAAATGGCAGACATACAAAATAACTTTAAAATATCCAAAATGAAATATCTACTTTATTTCTCATTAAAAAAAGTAAATAAATGGCCCCTCATTAAAATGTAGAAGCTATTCTAATTCATTAAAATTTATTTTTGTATTTATTTAAACATTTACTATACATGAAAAAATATATTTCTGTGGCTGCATTTTATAATTTTCAAAGTAGGATTTTTATTTTATTTAAAATGTATTTTTTCTAGTGACAAAAGGAATACCTTCTAATGCAGATACAGATTTTTTTTTTTAATATTAGGCTATTTCTTGTCATACTACCTGATTTGTTTAATAAACCTGACATGACAAATATGAAATATATATAATTCTTTCGAGTGTAACTAATTCAGAATAATAAAAGAAATAGTTGTACCTGTTTATGTGACATTGTTTGTTTTTCTGGGTGTGTTACTTGGCTATATTAAAAATAAAATTTTATATCAGTTGGAATTATATAATTACCTAACACAAAATTTAAGATCAGATATTATTTTATGACAATATAAATATATAGCAAATAAGATCTAACAAAGCTTCTATTATGTTGCATACATATTTGTTTCAATTTGCCATTAAAGAATATCCTCATTTTTAAAGCTTCCCTTTATCCATAAAGCATGTTCCAAGACCCCAAGTGAATACCTAAAACTGGGGATAGTACCGATATATATATATGTATAGGGCTCGGTACTATTTTTTCATAAACATACATACCTATTATAAAGTCTAATTTATAGATTAGGCCACAGTAAGAGATTAATAACTAATAATAATACAGAAAAATTATAACAATATATTGTAATAAAAGTTATGTGAATGTCTTGCAATTATTAAGTAAAATGAGGGTACACAAGCACTGCGATACCGAGAAAGTCGATCTCACAACTGACACAGCTACTAAATGACTAACACACGAGCGCTGTGTGCTGCACGGATACCCTGGACGAAGACATGATTCACGTCCTGCACGGGACAGAGCAGGATGGCGAGAGATTTCGCCACACTACTCAGAACTATGTGCAACTAAAAATTCATAAAGTGTTTATTTCTGGAATTTATTATTTAGTATTTTAGGAGTACAGTTGACTATGAGTAGCTGCAGATGCAGAAAGTGAAATCATGGATAATGGGGACTACCGTACCGGGTGCCTGGTTTGCTGACCCGGTATCTTGCTTTCTAAAATAAAATCCTTTTTAATGTAAAAATATTTAAGTGTAAATTTTTCCTGCTATTATTCAGTTCGTCTCCACACTTATTTCTCAAAATAGGCCTTTAATTTTGACTGTCTTTAATAACTAAATCATTTGAAAAATAAGGAAACTTATTTGTTCATCCTATAAATCATTATAAAATGACAATTAAAAGATTGTCTATGTTCAGTGACACTTTGCAGTAAGTTAACACTATTTTCTTAGCCAGTGTATCTCAATAGTGAGAGTAAAGACAATAGTTTTGTTAATCTAGAATTCATTTGTGTTTTCAACAGCTGTTAGAATTCTGGATCACAATTTGTAAGTTCCATAATTAATAGTTTCATATCAGAAAGTGGAAACCTGAATGATTACTTTAATATTAAAAAAGCAACTCAAATATTTTTCTTAAATGGAAGTATCAGACACATTTACAGAAGACTGCTATGTCATTTCCTACATTTCATACGTATATATAATACCATTGAGTTATTTATTTTTAAAAAAAAACAGACACATGATATTGAAAGTATTTGTATTATTACTGTGGTTCAAATTACTAAAAAAATACATACCATGAAAAGTTAAGTCTCCTATTTACCCCATGTCCTAACTACCCAGATATCCTTCTCAGAAATATCCATTAAGTGTTATGTATTAGTTGTTCTAGAGATAGTCTATATAGATACAGACACACACACACACACACACACATATATATATATGAATGAAACCAATATAGAAATTTCTCATTCTATTTGATGGCATCAGGAAATTTTTTACATAAATTATCAATTTATTTCACCAGTCCTCTCCTGATGTGCATTATGTGCTTTTCAATCATCTACTGTTATGAACAATGTTATCCTATCCTAATTGCTGTGTCAAAGAGATATTTTAAAGTTTAAAAAACATTGCTAATTCTTTATGAAATTTATCCTTTATGAGTTGAGTTGGAAATATACTTCTTCCTCCCACAGTGCATGCATTTTCTTTTTAGTTATTTTAATGTAAAAAATTTGTTTTAATTTTTTAATTTGAATTTGTGTACTTTTCTCATTAATAACTTGTAAGTTGCCCTGGCTGGGTAGCCCAGTGGGTTACAGCATCCCCCCGATACAACGAGGCTGCAGGTTCGATTTTGAGTGAGGGAACATACAAGACCTAACCAATGAAGGCAAAAATAAGTGGAACAATCTCTCTCTCTCTCTCTAAAACTCAATAAATAAAAATTTAAAAAACTCTTGAGTTGTTGTGTAAGTCATTCTTAAAAAGGCCTTCTCACTGCATAACTATTTTTAAAAACAAATTTCTCTCATGCCTTCTTTATACTGCATTTTGTATGTTGTACTTTTAAACATTTGAACTACTTGCAATTTATTCTGTTACAGTGTTTAAAAGTAGTGTGACACTGATTTTTGATAGTCACTAGTTATATCACTTGATCAAATAATTTTATTCCACTGATTTTAAGTACCACTTTTTATTGTAACTCAAACTCTAATATAGATTTGGCATCTATTTCTAGGCTTTCTACACCATTCTGTTAATTTGGCAGTGTATTTTACCCCTGGAAACACTCTGTGACTAAAAGTAGTAAAACAAAAGAAAATTTGAATGTGAAGAAATCTAACATTTCTACTATTTATGTAAGACAGGTTCTATGAAGTATGACTGGTAATATTTGTAATAACTATGATCATAAGATAAATAAAACAGAATGCCCATTAATATTTAGTCATTGGTCAGGTTAAAATATTGTAAGGCTACTAGGTTCCAGATAATGGTCAGACAGCAAAGCAAAAAGATGGGGAGAAAGATTAAAAAACTAGATGTCACTGTTACTAAATATATCCATAATGATGCTTTTGTATCAGGGTTTCAGGCAGGGTTCCTTATGCTTCTTGATGTTATTAGAAATTGTGCTGATACCACTTACTAGCCCCACCATTGAGATTACTGAACCTCCACTTGAAAAGAAAAAAGAAAAGAAAAGAAAGGAAAAGAAAAGAAATGACCTTCCCTGAGAGTCACCTCGATTTACTCATGGAGATTGATATATGGGAAAGTACTTCTATCAACAACCTCAATTATTCCCAGCTTTTAGTCAGTATTCCTATAATATAGAGCAAGGAGATATTCCAGATTTCACAATGGGATTGTGAAAACCCATAATTATTTAGGAATTTATCATAGTTTTATGTAGAACAGCATGTTGAAAGCCTAATAATTGAGGAAATATTAGGTAAGTTCTGTGGTATTATTTGTGTGAGTAATTTGTAAAATAATATTGATACTTATAATATCACACAGCTGTCCAATCTAGTTTTAAAAGAAAACAATGAGAGAAATGTATATAGATTAACTATGTTTAAGATTTAAGAAAGCTGGGACATACCAAAAAGCAAATGTATATAAAAATGAAAATGCATAATTTTCTTAAGAGTTTTTAAAGGGATAATTTAGGACATAGTGTATTTCTTTTCATCATATGTATTTCAAAATATAAAAACTTTATAATTTAAATACATTAAATATATTCCTGCATATGATATCCCTCTGACCTGTCTCACTGTCTTGCTGAGGCTCTTCGGAGCCTTCCATGAATATCAGACAGCTGGAGGGTGATGTGTAGTGGCAAGAACAGCTAACAAGATCAGCTAACTGGGAACTGAGCCCAAATGCTGTAAGCAAAACATCTGAGTCCAAGGATGGCAGGTTTCTAGTTATAAAATTCTTTTTTTAAAAGAAAAAGTTAAACAACTAAATTTGATATTTCTTAAGGTCCTTTCAACTTGCTTAAATTATGTAAGGTGATGCACTCAATGGATTTGGTATGTGCATGACAAATATTAGATATTTACTTCTTGTTCTTGGCTCTATTCTCTTCTTTTTGTCTCTGGTAGAAGCTACACTAGATTAAATTTAAAATAGCCCAATAACTCTCAAAAGAGTAAGTCACACTCAAAACTCTGCCTCTCTCAACATTTTTATTCTTATCTCTTATTTCTTTCCAGATTAGTTAGGGCAGGGCTGTAGGGTTATTAGTATGAACCTTGATAGACAAATGAGTCATGGCTATGCTAGTTAAACAATACATGGCCAGGAAAAAAATATCATTGTGTTTGCAGAACAGAAATACTATGCTAGAAATAGAGGTGGGTGGGAAAGTAACCTGTCTCTGTTATTTTTATATCATTCTAGGGTCTAACAGAGACTTACAGTTAGTTTTGCCAAAAACATTAATAAAATTAGACATGTAACTAAAGGGCTTGTGTGGTTACCAGAATATGAGTTGTTCTAAAAATGTAAATAATGAAAGAAAAGTCTTGAGGAAAATATACTTCTATACTATATTAAAATTAAACACTCCCTTTCCCCTTCCCATAAATTAATTATTTTATTATTATAATTGAAATATCTTGAGAAATATGTGTCATCATTATCCATCATGGAGCACAAACATTCTGGCACTCATACAGATATGTGTTCAACGTAAGGTTTTCCTTTCCCAAACCCTGCTTTAAAGTGGTTTTTGTTTGCTCTAAGTGGCATTTGTCATGCCCAGACAAGAGAATAGAGAAAGTTTTATACCCTTCCCAAACTGAAACTAACATTTTGAAATGTGCCTTAGCGTTCCATGTTAGGTATGTGTGATCCTCATGAGTCACTCTCCTCTAGTAAAGGCAAGTGTTTGGCATAGCGATTGTTAATGCTTTTTCTGCTTTTCAAGTATTGATCATGGACCCAAAAAACTGAATTTTCTGAAGGGGATAAAAGCTCAAAGATGGAAAGGAGAGCTAACTATCTTTTTTCAGCATCTATCCACAACACCTATTTCTGAGATCATCTTCCTAATGATTATAAAATGCACAAATGTCAAATGCTGAGAGAAGGAGCAGTTTTCTTAGGGATGGGGAAGGGTACTGCTGACTGGGGATGTCAATTAGAAAGTAGTGCAGACCACCGAGGAAAATGCCCTGGATTGGTGATTTCACTTTCAGGCCATCCTGAGCCTTGAGTTTTTCTGTGGTAGTTACCAAACCTGTCTCCATGACAGAATCACAAAGACTATTTGTTAAAAATACAGATTCCTGAACTTTACCCTGGAGAGTTTGATTGAGGAAGTCTGGATTGTGGCCCCAAGTTTTGTGCTTTTAAATAGCTACCCAAAGGTTTTTAAAGCAATGGTATTCCAGTACCGCTTACTAATTCTAGCAGAGCTGGGGAACAACTGAAGACTTTACTAAGCCAACATGAAAGGCTGTGAAGAGCGAGCATTCTCAAGATGACCAAGAGAAGACATAAACAGTTCCAGGGTCTGAAGCCAAAGGCAGTCTGGAAACAGAAATGTATTAAAAAGCAACTACAAAGACTGCAGCCTTCTACCCAAGGACAGAGGTTTATTGTCCCATTTTTAGATAGTGCTTAATCTGAGGAGAAAATGATAGAAGAAATTAGGTTGTTATGGAGACTACTGTGGCCATATGGGTATTGCAGACATTTTGATGTTATATTCTTTTCCTCAAATGTGCCATAAACAAGCTTGCGTATTAAGAATGATCAACTGTCCCAAAGTGGTGTGTTTACTTGGCTCAAATTAAATGTGATTTCTTCTACAAAATAGCTAAGACAATTCTCATTCAAGAAGCCAGATGGATTTAGTTCAAATTTGAAATCCAGCCTTTGTTACCTCTATGACTTTAGTCAATTTTTTTAACCATTCTGTTCCTGAGTTTCCCCAACTGGAAAATTAAGATAGTAATATCTGACCTTTTGAAATGCTTTAAGGATAAGCAATATAGCATGAATAATACCTAGCATTGCACCTGGCATACAGTAGGCTTTTATTAGTATAGCAACTGTTATTACTACAATGCTTTCTTGAATTTATTATTTTTAATATGCTGATGATAACAGAAGAGGCATAGATCATTCTATTTGTGTTAAAATATTTATATGCTCATCAGGTTGAAAAGTAACTTATGCAGTAGTGTTTATTGTCAGTGTCATGGGATTATTTATAGAGTGTCTATCTATTCATCCCATTGCCATTTCAGCTGGAGATACACACAATTTGCAGTACATCGTAAAAATGTGCTTAACAAGTTTTACTATAATTCAGCATTAAAATTAAAAATGTGTGTGTGTGTTTTTTCAAGGAAAAAAAGAGGACATAAATGGAGATCTGAAATAAGGTATTTAATACAAGTTACAAGCAATATGTGCATTTTTCCTTGGAGGATGACTGTGTGTTTATACTTAATTTGAGGCAACAATCAAAAGTTTTACAAAACCTGCCCTGACAAGTTTGGCTCAGTTGGTTGGGCGTCGTCCTGCAAAGCAAAAGGTCACTTGTTCTATTCCAGGTCAAGGCACAAGCCTTAGTTGTAGGTTCAGTCTCAGTTGGGGCACATATGGGAGGCAATCAATCAGTGCTGCTCACGTCAAAGTTTCTCTCCTCTTTCTCCCTCCTTCCTGCTCTCTTTAAAAATAAATAAATAAAATCTTTAAAAAAAGTTTTATAAAACCTAATAAGTCAAGATAAAGTTACACTATATTTTATCATTGAAATGTATTACAAAGGGATTACATATTCACAGAACAGACAATGCCATTAAAGGCAGTAAAAAGGCCTAGTGTCTCAGAATAGATGACAGAATTTTCAAAGCTAGGAGATGTTGTGTGGATGGGTAACTTATGTGTTATGAAGCCTGCTTCTCAGTCACCAAGTGACAATTTGTCCAAAACATCTGACTAATTTTCAGGGGGAAAAAATGATTTTCATCAATATTTAATTTAATTACATTAAGGAATCAAGTTATAGCAGAAGAGAGATGCTAATTGTTTATATATTTTTATTTTTCTCAAGATAAAGAGATCAAGTTTGAAAAATATTTGTTCCAAAAGCCAGTATTTTACACACTTATGAAATAGTCATAATTGCCAATGCTCAAAAGTGATAAAGAACAACTTAGGAATTCTTAATAGGAAAGCTGAAACCTAAATGTTATAACAGAAAAACAAAATGATGTAACTGTTGGTTAAAGATGCTACAGCATGTAGAGTTTCTTTTATTTGTCCAAAAATGTTACTTAGCAAATATACATTATTCTATGTATAATACATTGTATTTTATGAGACATTTTATAGTAGATAACATTAAGTATGACAGAATCAAGTCCCAGTTTCCAAAAGACACAAGAGATTGTTAGCCATTCTCCTCTAATTTTATTTCACTTTAGTGACCTGGAGAGGAGGAAATTGTTGCCTGAAATTGGTGTGTAAGGAGGTATGTGATGGTTATGAAGTAGTTGGGAAGAGATCATATCTGACCTTTATTCTAGTGTTACAATTTTTAAAAGAATGTTTCAGCAATCAATATGTTAGGGAGACAAGTGATAAAAATACCAGAGACAAAAAAATTACATGGCTATTAAATTATAAATATCTGTTATAATAACTGAGAGTGAAGTATTCCCAAATTACTACAAAAAGATAAAATTATCTGCTTATTTAGATCTTAATGTTTTCAAACTTTTAATATATATTTGTTTATATTTCAAAAAAATAAATAAGCAACCTTCTATATATAATGGAGTTGGAGTATATGATAGGAGTTAACTACTTGAAGCCTGGTGCAGTGATGTGTCATTGTAGAAAGACTGTTTCTGCATTTAGGATTATGTCACCATGGAAGCTCAGCTGACACTGGCTCCATAAGTCTCCGTCTCCACCTTATTGCACGTAATACCATCATTTGCTAGGATCATGGGTGGTCACTACTTTATGCTTTACCCCACTATCTCAAAAGCATAATTAGAGCCCTTGCTTAGTATTCATCATTCCTTGCGCATACAAATTAAATGAGGCTTGAAGTGTCTATGCTTTCTCCATGCTAAGTGAGTAATGAGTTTTTATGCATATGCCAGAGGAATTTTTCCAGATGGTTAAAACTAGAATATACAAGTCAGAGAAAAAAGAAGAAGCAAAAAAAAGGTTATAGCTTTCCCAGGCAATCAGTGCTCAGTTGTCAAATATGTGAATCACCCTGACTGCTGCTTTCTCCTTATTTTGCCTTCATTTTGAGAGCGCTAACAGTTCACTAACTTCTCTAACACTGTCACCTCGACATCACTAATCCGAATTGGAATCCTCAGAATATCCTGAGACTCCTCACATCAAATCGTCATATTCAGTGTCCCCAGGTCCCATTACTTTTGCCAGCTGTGTGTGTAGTTTTCAAAGAGAGATTTTTGTCATGGGCTTATTGCAGCTGGGGTCTGAGAGTAATTTAGGAGCTCATGTAGTCCAAACCTCTCATATCACAAAAAAGTAAAGAGAGTCCTGCACAGCTGAAGTTTTATAGATAGGTGGTGGAGGAATGGGACTGAGACTCGGGCCTTTGAACTCCCAATAGAAAAGTGGATTCTCCACGATCTCTGTGCCAGTGTAACGCTTGCTGTTCTAATTCTGATATTTAAGTTAAGTTATAGCTTTCCTTTGTGTCATTTTCCTCTTTGAAAAAAAAAAAAAAGAACTGATAGAAAAGTATTATGTAGTCCTGGAAGAGCTGGAGCCTAGCTTCAAATCCTTCTGTAACTCAGAGCATATATCCTTAGAAGCAGCAAATGGACAGGTTGAAAATCTTATTTGTCTACTAACCCTAATCATTAGAAAAATGTCTAGAATGGACAAGTACTGAATCAATGTTGGTTGAATTCAAATTGCATCAGTCACCTGACAACCAGTTTCCCAGTTACAAGGATGTACCTCCTCGCCTATCTCAACAAGCAGTTGATATTTTTCACTGTATTGACTACAGGAAAATCAGCAGCAATTTCCAAAAGAGCAGAGGAAGGATTGTTTCTGAATGTCATAAATATCTGACAGTCTTTAAGGAATTGTTATTCCATATTTAGCATTGATTCTTAAATGTTTCATTGTAATTGCTTCATTGCAATACATTTTAAATATATTTTATAGAACACCTGACAGATATGTCTCCCATCTAAGTATAGCTTTCATAATTAAGAATTTGCACTACCACAGTCTTTCTGGAATGCATGTATTTACTCCAAGCTTGTGATGGCAAAGAAAGAGACCTGTCCTTTATGGAAGATACTCAAGTAATCCTCTCATTCATTCATTTACTCAACAAACATTTGTTGCTAGGGGCCGTCAGTTTTTCACTCTTTTCATCCTTAGGGAGACACTCCAGAATTATCTGTGAAGTTACCTGGCTGAAGCTTCAGTCACTGTGCCTATTTTTCTCACCCAACCCTTTCTGCCACTCCCAAGGGCCCACATGGGAGAGTTCACTCAAGGTGACAAATCTCCAAACCAATTTGTTTAGCCAGGCTCTCCCAGTAATCCATTATCATAGATAATCAAGAGTTTACTGCAGTGTAATTATAATAAAGACACTGTAAGTGTTAGGCTGAAACTTAAAGTATACAACCCTAGGGACGGGTGAGAAAGCTGAGTGTGGACAGGTCTGAGCTCCAGGAAGCACAGTCAGCAAGAGAGGCAGGGGGAAAGAGCACATTGCTATCTGTAGGGAATGATGTGTGAACACAAAATCACGACTAATAAGAAGAAATTTTAAGAATAAATTAAACATTCTACACCTGGGAAGAAACACAGTTACACAATACTTCTAGTATATGCAATGATGATATCACTTTATATATGTAGCCCTTTGAAACTTTACCAAAACCTCAAAATATGTCCATATATGATATTGTCTTACCATTACAACTCACATGGATGAGAGTTAAAAGTGAGTTTTCCTACGTTTTAGAGATATTCAAACTATAGCAGATCAGAGTGTTTTCCTCCCAGCATTACAATGTGGTTAACATTGTAGACAGGGAATAAAACTAGTTTTCTGGCTTGTTCATATCAGTATCTAATCTTAAACTGAATATATATTTTATTTTCAAAATTAAGATTTTAATTTTTTTTCTCTTTCCCCGTCCTTCCTTCCTTCCTTTGCTTTTTAAATCTACATATTAGGAGATCCCATGAAATCTTTCACAATTTAAACTTGCAAGGTCTTGGTTTGTACTTCAATAAAAAAGTTTATGATTTACTTAACAAAATCCATTCAATAAATATTTTATGAAGCCATGCAATGAATATAATACATCATAAATACTGTGGTGACTATAAGTACGATTCAAGACAAGGGTACAGTCTCTAAAAGCTTATTGAGAAAGCAACACATAATGCCATAAAAGAGTTGAGCGATGACTATAAAAAAGATAGCATGACAGAAATTTAAGGAAGGCCTAAATGGAAGGAAAAATCAGCTGGGAAAGGAGATTGTATTTTTGAGAGTCTAATTTTAGCCAGGAACTTGGCAATCATTAATTTATTTCAATCTTATAACTCAGAAAAATTATCATCTCAACCAAACAGGTTTTAAAAACTGAAACAAAAAGAGGACAGAAAGTTTCCCATGATAATGCAGTGATATTTGAAACTAAATGCATGATGTCAAAGACCTTATTTTGACTCTAGAAAACCTGGAAAATTATAAGTAGAGAGAAAAAGACCATCAGAAGCAAGGGAATAAAATGATAAATGAACAAGCAAAAAAAGACCTGAGGAGTGTTGTCTGGTTAAAGGAAACAGGCAAGGAAAGTGATAGATAAATGCTGCATTTGCAAGTATTAAATCTGAATGCTCAATAAATTATCAATAACATAATCGAAAAATTTTGGAGAATATTATTATGGTGACTATCATCACTGATACGGTGCTATTACAAAGTCTACTGGCAATGAAGTGCTAAAGGGAGGCTACAGTTGGGGTTACAGAGGTAAGCAAATGAGATGTTCGGCAATATTATCTGTAGGAAAGTGTTTTAAAATTGGGGTTATGATTGAGGAAGAATACAAAATACATAAAATAGTAAATTGATTGGGACCTAGTACAATCAAGAACAAACAAAAGATGAAAGATTCTGATGTGCGAATTTTGAGGCATCGTTAGAATTAAAAAATTAGTTGCTGTAATCAAGAGAGAATCCACAGAGCAGTGGATCCACTGTTTGCTGTAATAACTTTTAGAAGACTGTGAAGATGCCAATATGCCCAGGCCAATTAAATTAGAATAATTGGGGGCAGACCTAGACTTCAATCATTTTTAAACCTTTCCAAGTACAGCTAAGGTTGAGAAACCCGGGCCACAGAGGGTGAGATTTGAAGTTGTGATTATGGATGAGATCACAGCCTGGTGTGTAAATGCTCACTCACAGCAGAATGCTGACTCAGCAGGGGAACAGAGCCGAGGCCACAGAGGGACAGAGAAAAGTGGATAGTGAAATAAACCGAAGGCCAAGTAATGAAGTGACAGAAGACGAGATAATCAATGGGCCAACTGTTTAGACACAATTAGAGGACTGAAAAAGGTTTCAGGTTTTCTGATAAGCAAGTTACCTCTTGATTAGAGAATCAGTTTCAGGAATGTCGTGAAGGTCATGTTACAACTGAGTGAGATGAGATGTTGGAAAAAGGAGTTAGTTCATGTAAACTAACACTTTGGAAAATAAGCTGTCTGGGAGCTGAGGAAAAACAGATTGAATTGAAGGAATTCGATCATTTATATTATGGTAGACCTATGAGCATTTTAAGCTGAAAGAGAAGTAGGACTTTGAGAAAGGATGAAGATGTATGTAAAAGACTGAGAAAGAGGGTCCGGGAGAAAATAAGAAACAATGAAAAGCAAAATACATACAGAAGATTAGTCCTAGCAAGTAGATAAGTTTTGTTCTTGAAAAATGATATGAAATAGGAAAATGACTAGGGATTCTCTGAAAATGAAGGAACAAGATAATTTTTTCAGGCTTTTAAGGTTTGGTAGGTACCTTTAGGACAGTCAAGGACACACAGGGTATGTTACATGCAAACTTCAGTACTGTTTTCAATGAGCCACACACACACACACACACACACACACACAAATTTCAGAGTAGTAGCAGAGGCTCAGTGAGGACACATAACAGGAATTTGTGGTGAATCTTATTAGCATAGTCTTGAGACATCTTTCAATAAAGTTCTGTACTTAGACAAGTTGGGCCTGGAGGATTGTGAAATGTTTGCTATTGATATGATTCACACGCGTTTAGAAATTGACAAGGAGAGATGAACAGAAGGTCAACAGAATCTGAGAGATTTGTAATAGTAAACATGTTATAAAAATGGTCGAGTTCGTAGTTCCAATTGGTTTCATTAACAAAGTCAAAGAGGGGGGAAAAAAGAAAGAGGTGTATTGAAATACTGTGATGCCTAATGACAGGAAATTTGTTGTCTCAAGTCAAGAAGGGGGAAAGAGAAAGTGGTCAAAGAGAAATATTTCAGATTTAACCAGTAGATATTGATATCAAAATGCCTTGGGGAATAACGAGTTGGAGGAGTAAAAGTCACTAAATCTAAAGAGTTTAAAGGCATGTTAAGCTATCACTTATCTTAGAACACTTACATAAGGCTTATAGTCTAGTCTACAAAGACCACTAAATAGAAGTAACAAAAAGAAACAAGATGCTAAGCATTCAAAGAAAATAGTTTCTGATATTTTTATCCAAGCAATCATTAATAATTATTCATTGAAATGCTGGTCATACCTTTTAAATAAAAGGAATTAAGGCATTCCAAGGGCAAAATTTGGGGGAAATATTTTATCCTACTTTCTATTATGGATATTTTCAATATACATTAGCATATTAAAAGAATTGAGAATGCCCATGCTAAGGAGAGACAAAAAATGCACAATAATAAATAACAATGACAACAACAAAAATCCTGCTTACTTAAGTATGACTAGACTTATTTGGTTACTGAACTTTCTTTCTTTTACACCTGAAAAGATCCACTTAAATAGAATTTTATGAAACATTTTGGAAAACATTGGCCTACCAAATTGAAATTAAAATATGGTTTTAGCAATCATTTTTCTCATGTTCATTGAGAAGTAATTAAATTAGTCTGGATCTTTCATTTTTTCCAGTTTCAACTTTTTTATTAAATTCATTCACCCATTGATTTTTATGTTGCCTTTAACTCAGTAGACAAAGCTTAATTTTCATTACATCTGATTTGATTACATTACACAGGCTGAAGCACAGATTTGAATCCTGGCATTAAAGGAACACACAAATACTCATATTTTTAAAATAACATGATATGAAAGAACTAATAGATTAGTGTTTGCCTCAAAATGTTCATAGATGCAGTGTAATAGAGGATACTACAGTAATAAGAATTCAGCAAAAGAATGTTAAAAGGCCAATCACCCATATCATATATATACACACACATACATAATAAGGAGAAGAAAACTAGAAGACCATATATCAGAACAGTAATGGGGGTATTCCATGTAAAAATCGGTTTCGTTATTTCATTTGGCCTAATTACATATTCTAAGTTTTCTACAATGAGTATATACTACGTCTGCAATAAAAAAAGAAAATCAACTTGACTGTATATTCCACTGATCACAACAGAAGTTCAATCCTGGCTTTAAAAGGTTGACATACGTTTCACGGCAAATTGCAAACAGAAAACTGCAACGTAAAGCTGAGCCTGCCCCAGCCGCGGGTCCGCGACTGGGTCTGGAGGCAATCTAGCTGGTGTCACACGTAGTATTGTGTTGTCGCAAGTCTGATCACATGCCAATCAAAATTATGATTATGTTTGAGTTTGGAGAAGATAACAACCTCATGCAAATGAGTTTGATAAGTTTTAAAAATAATGTGGGAGGCAAATATTCCTTTCAAGAGAACAATAACCCAAATGTATGTTGATGTTTATTAAAAGAGCATATGGCAGTCAGGTGTTCTGCTGGGTTGAGTAATATAAAGTCACTGCTATTAAACCACTTTTCACTTAAGAAATTTGCAATTTTATTGGGCACGAACACTTTAACTTGAAGGAAATCAGGATGTTAATCATTTACAATAGAATGTGTCTGCTGAAGACCAGTTCCTGTGTAGAAAATAACGAAACAAGAAAATACATGCTTTTGTTGTTCAGGATTGAAAAGTCATCCTGTTGCTTTTTTCTTTCTTACTTTCTTATATCTGAAGGTAAGGACTTCTAAGGACAAATAATTAATAGTTTGAGTCACATTATATTGAAGACACATAATTAAGCTCCAGGTTATAGTTATGCAAAGAGACCTAAGTGATGGGGATAAAGAAATATAGTAGTCTTTTTTTTGTTTGTTTTTTTTCTTTTCCCCAGGAATCTAATGAGATAAAGGGTTTAGGGTAGGTTACAGTAAACATTTAATTACATAGAGAGATTTAATGCCACTCTCTAATAGGAGAAAAATGCACAGTAATAGTTTTCTTTCTAAGATGAAACTGTCTTAATAAGACTGTTTCAGTCCTTACCTGTTGAAACTTGAGCATACTTTACTTGATCTGATGGTTCTTTTCCTAGTCACGACATTGACCACCCACTTCTTTCACAGAGTTTCGGAGACAGAAATTCTAGGTTAATGATGCTGGTAACCTCTCCATTCTGTTAGCTTTAGCTACAGCCAATTCTTTATCCCTTAAAAAGCTCTTCTTGAGTTTCTTGGTTTTGAAAATTATCTACTATCCTATTGTAGCAAAGATGTGGTAAGGTGATTTTGTTGAAGTAAACCCTAAAGCCTTAGTGGCCTCCGGTGTTGGTTTTTGGTTTGGCTTGGTTTTGTTTTGGAATACAATGTAATAATTACATAAAGTAAAAGAAGAAAAGTTAATATATCACTGTGAGGAAAAATGACAGTGAATCAAAAGAAAACAATAACGAGTCCCAAAGAAAAAAGGGCTCATAAAATTAGGTAAGAGATTTTGGAGGCAAGGAATAATTTCACGGATGTGCCAAAAACAAAAACAGAATAAACAATCAAAAAGACTTTGTAAGAGATAGGAAGTGGAAAATTCCACAGATAAATAACTTTGAAAAACAAATACAGTATACGGGAAACCAATTGAACATAGTTTTAAAATTCATATTTAGCTTTTACACAAAATATATGATGGAAAAATTTATCTAATGTCTCCTTATATTAAAAAATTTAAAAACATTTAAAAGCTTTTGATTATTCTTAGATATGGTGATGATGCCTTTGAGGGCTAAGAAAAAAATATTTTGGGAGAAATTTTACTTTGCTAATGATAAATTACAGCACTGCCAAAAACAAAAGAAAATAATAAATGTTTTTAGGAAACACCAGAAAAATTTATCTTTCAAGTTCTATCCACAGGTAAATCCATGCAAAATTATCTAATCTGATTCACTATTTATTATGGCATAACAAATTATCCCCAAATTTAATAGCCTAAAAGCAATACAAATTTTATCATTTCATAGTTTCTGGGGGTCAGCAGCATGGAAGCAGCTGGGCTGGGTCCTCTCCTTCAGAAACTCTCACTGGCTACAAGCAAAGTGGTCTCATTTGAAGGCTCACATTGAGAAGGATACACTCTCAGACTCACTCACCTGGAAGAAATGCACACTTATGCAATGCAGTATTCCCCCCTCATTTGGGGGGAATATGTCCCAAGATCCCAAGCTGTTGCCTGAAACCATGGAGAGGTTCTAACTCTATATTACTAGGTTTTTTCCTATGTGAAAAGTTTATGTTATATACAATAAAAGATTCACAGTGCTAGCTGTTAATAAAATAGAACAATTACAAAAATATACTGTAATAAAATTATGTGAATATGGAATTATTATGGAAAACAAGGGTGATTTGAACACTAGCATTATAATACAGCAACAGTCCATCTAAAAACCAAAAAAGTTACTAAGCCACTATAAGGTGGGTAGCATATGCAGGGTTAGATACACTGGATGAAGAGATGATCCATATCCTAGGCTGGAGGGAGGGTGATAGCCAGAGATTTCATCACGCTACTCAGAATAGCAGGCAATTTAAAACGTATGAATTATTATTTCTGAAATTTTCCATTTAATATTTTTGCACTAAGGTTGACTGTGGATAGCTGAAACCATGGAAAGTGAAATGAGAGATAAGGAAGAACTATTATATTTACTTTAAAGTCACACATCTAACTTTATTGCAGAATTTTTCAAAATTAATTAGAGTAAAACCCATGAACTTTGAAATGAATGTCATTGATCTTATGTAATAGTTATAAACACTTATAAATATTCTTAAATGCTTTAAATATAGATTATTGAGGCTGTTATTTCATTTATTCATTTATTTTATTCATTCATTTATCCAGTCAATATTTTTGAGTCCTCACTTGTTTCCAGGGTATGGCTTTGAAAAAAACAATGTCCCTGCTCTCATGCACCTTACATAATAGTGAATGGAGATAGAAAATAAACAAGTAAACATTCAACATGTTAGCTGGTGATGCTTGCTATGAGAAATCAAAGCATGTTATAGGAGAGTGGTTATACGTGTGTGTGTGTGTGTGTGTGTGTGTGTGTGTGTATGTGTGATGGCCATTCAAGGTATCTCTGAGTAGGTGACATTTGTATAGATACTAAAAGAAGTAAATAATATATATAAATGACAGAGTACTGAGCATTTCAGAGGAAAGAGAAAGTGCGTGGCCTAAATTGTGGAAATGGATGATTTGTTCAGAGAAAAGTACGGAGAGAAGGTTGTTGGAAGACAGTCAGGAGGACTCAGTACTTGGAAGTCTGAGAGGTAACTGCAAAATTGTGCAGGCCTGGGGTAGGTCATCACAGGGGCTATTATATCTCTGGGTAAGCTGGGAAGGCACAGGAGAGACAAAATCTAAGCTGTGTTATAAGAAGACCCCTATGGAAATTGTATGTAAAACAGAAAGCTGAAGGCAGAGTATAACAGACCAGAAAACACAGACTAATGAAGAATCTAGTGAAATAATTCAGGAGAGAAATGATGCAGCTTGAATGAAGGTGACAGCAACAGGGGTGGTGAGGAGTGATCAAACTTGGGATATACCTTGATGTTATGAACTTTTTACTGGATGAGTAGATGTGGCATATGAATTAAACAATGGCAGCCTTTTGGGTTTGTTTGTTTTTTTGTCTGTTTGTTTACAGATATATATTAAACAGATTAAATTAATCCTGATCTCTACTAATGGAATTTTCATATAAAAATTTAAACGAGAGGTTTCTTGAAAAAATAGTATTTTCAACTGAAGAAAAGTGAACATTGCCTTTTAAACTCCATATGCCATTTGGCTTAGAATGCTTCATAACATTAACACTAAAATGTTTATGCATATTTCTGAAGATTGTTTTTTTTCATTAAGTACTTTATGAGAAGTGTAGCTCAGAGAAAATTTTCTAAGACTGATTCACATAAATTTTTACTGTTTATTTTTCTAGTAAAAAATCTTTAAAAGGTCTCGATGGATGATGCTTACAGTACTTAGAGTGAATGTCAAAAGCTTAAAGAATTGATTATACATCCTGGAGTGTCACATTGACAAACTGACTCTCTTCTTTACTCTTGATTTACTTCCTATTGGACACCTATAAATATATAAAAGAGAAAAATCAATTTTCTTATAACGACTAGAATTTTAATTTTTGGAAAACTTATTGTTAAAAGCAGAAACAATAAATAGAAATAAAGAAAGCTGTAAATAAATGAAAGCAATGGCACTAAGGTAACTCGATGATTTTATCTAATTGAACTCATTTATTTTTTGCTTGGATATTCCTATTTTTACTATTTTTTTTCCTCTTTCCAGTGTAAGCTTGAGAAGGTTATCACATACCAACCATGTCATTTTGTTGGGCCTATATTTTAGGAAGACCTATATTTTTCACCTGTGAAATAGTAACATTAGACTATATGACTACTACAATCAAATATTATAATTCATAATTTTATTGTGAGAAAAACAAAATATAATTTATAAAAATTTGTTATTTCAAAGTTATTAATTATTTAAAATGTTTAAATTTGTTTTATTTTGAAAGATTTGCTGTTAGTCATATATTAACATATTTATTCAACAACTATATATTATTTATTTTGTTAATATTTTGATGACTCAAACACAAAGCACCACCCTGTCCCTATCAATCCCCCTATGCGCGCGCACGCGCGCGCGCACACACACACACACACACACACACACAATTTCATTCTATTTGGCTTATAAAATAAACAAATGAAATACAACAGAATATAAGAGTGCTTTGATATATGCGGTCCAGGGTGGGTACTTTTATTACTTAGGAATCTGTGATTGTGAGTGACAGAAGCCTAACTAATTCGTTCATACAAAAAAGAAGTTATGTTAAAAAGAAAAAAAAATCTCACAATTAAAGAAAGTTTTATAGCAACACTGGTATCTCTGAGAACCTCAGGGTTTAGAAGAGGAATTCAACTCTGCCACTGCTATCTACCTTTCCTCACTACTTGGCAGCACTCTTTCTCCTGTAGACAGCTTTTTCAAGTGACAGAGAGTATGGCCACTAGCTGACCTACATTCACATGCCTCTTGTCTATGTGCAAGGAAGGGACTGTGACTGAACGGGTTAAATCAGTCCTAGATCAATAACTACTGCCAATGAAGTAGAGATAGTGTGAGTGGCCAAACTAAAGCCATCTATCCTCCTACCTTTGCAAGAAGTGAGGAAAGGGATTTGAGCAGGTAACAACAAAACAATAACTACCTCAATGACTAACCCAGAATATGCAAATTCAGGGAAGAAAATATTTGAATCTCAGCACAAGAAATACAAAGGAGGAGGCAGAAAAGGGTATTAAAGTCAGGGAAACATAAGAATATAGTAACCCTTCTGGAAAACAACAAAACAGCTGTGTAGGGCTGCAGTAAAGAAGACAGGGTGCTGGTAAGAAATAGTAGGAAATAGGGTTGGAGACATAGGAAGATAGTGGAGGAGTAAGTAGAAGCTACACTAACCTCCTCCCAGAACCAATCTGGAATTACAACTACCGTAGAGAAATCATCCTGAATAACCAACTGAACACTACCTGGAGACAGGCCTTACAAACAAGGACAGACAGGAGAAATCACTTCACCACAGTGTGACTGGTACGGCATGCGGAGGAGGCACAAGAGGGCCAGATGGACTCCCGTGGGCAGCTGCTGAAGTTCTGGAGGAATATTTCAGCAGCTAGGGGGTTTCCTCTTAGAAGTATGAGGTCTAAACTCCAAGCTGAGCTCTGCAGCCTACAGCTCCAGAGCTGGGAAAGAACCCAGATAACATCCAGCTGTGAAAAGCAGCAGAGTTTTGTCTGCCAGCAAGAGATGGATGGAGACTCAGAGAGCCTCTTAAAGGAACAACACACAAGGTTCTGTTTGCAGACACGCACTCTAAGGCCTAGCAGGGTGAAGGCAGAGTAAACTAGAGATACTTGAGGAGACTCAGGTTGGTGGCTCCGAGGAGAGAACTGAAGGAGTAGCCTTCAGGACCCCTGTGCTGAGTCATTCTCCACAACACAGAAGCCATCTCACTCAGGCAGAGCACTCCTCTCCAAGTGGCAACAGCCTGAGGGGAAGCAATAGCCCCACCACAGAGATTACTCTGACCCATCCTGTGGTGCTTAAGCCAGGGCTGCTGGTTATAGCTTAAGGCTATATCACTGCTTAGTTTAACAACTAAGGCAGAAATTACAAAGAAGCAGCCAAAATGGAAAGACAAAGAAACAGATCCTAAATGAAAGAACAAACAAATTCTCGAGGAGAAGAACTAGATGAAATGGAAGCAAACAGAAGACCAGTCAGAAATCAAGAATGAAATATCTGAAATAAGTAATACACTGGAAAGAATAAACAATAGGTTAGATGAAGCAGAAGATTGAATCAATGATTTGGAAGACAAGATAGAAAAATTACCCAGACAAAGTAGCAAAAAGAAAAAAGAATTTAAAAAAATGAGGAGAGTTTAATAAACATTTTGGATAACATGAAGCATAACAACATTTGCATCATGGGAATACCAGAAGGAGAAGGGAGTAGCAAGGGGTCGAGAATCTGTTTGAAGAAATAATGACCAAAAACTTCCTTAACCTGGTGAAAGAAAAAGATACACAAACCCAGGAAGCTCAGGGAATCCCAAACAAATTCGATCCAAAGAGGCCTACACTAGGACACATCATAATTAAAATGGCAAGGCTTAAAGACAAGAAGAATATCCTAAAAGCCCCAAGAGGAAAACAAGTAGTTAAATACAAAAGAGCACCAATTAGACTGTCATCTGATTTCTCAGCAGAAACATTTCAGAGCAGAAGGGATTGGTGTGAAATATTCAAGTTGATAAAAAGAAAGCACCTACAACAAAGACTACTTTACCCAGCAAGGCTATCATTCAAAACTGGAGGAGAAATAAGGAGTTTCCCAGACAAGAAAAAGCTAAAGGAGTTTGTTAACAGCATATCGGTACTGCAACTATGTGTCTGTTTTTATGCCATGCTATGCTTTTAAAATTATTATTACTATAGCCTTATAGTATAGTTTGATATTAAGTAGTGTGATACCTCCAACTTTGTTCTTCCTTCTCAAGATTGCTCTTGCTGTTTAGGGACTTTTGTGGTTCCATATAAATTGTAGGATTATTTTTTGTATTTCCGTAAAAAATCCCATTGATATTTTGATAGGCATTGAATTGAATCTGTACTTTGCTCTGGTTAGTATGGACATTTTAACAATGTTAATTCTTCCTATCCATGAGAATAATATATCCTTCAATTTACTGTATCTTCTTCAATTTCTTTCTTATGGTTTTCCAAGTAAATATATTTTTTGTTTTCTTGGTTAAATTTATTCTTAGGTATTTTATTATTTTTGATGCAATTGTAAATGGGATTGTTTTTAAAAATTTTTTTTGATATTTTATTATGGTGTTATAAAGCTGTAATTGATTTCTGAATATTAATTTTGTATTCTGCTACTTTACTAAATTCATTTATCTACTTCTAATAAGTAGAATGGCTGTCATCAATAAATCCACAAATGACAAGTGTTGGCAAGGATGCAGAAAAAAAGGGAACTCTTGTGCATTGTTGGTGGGATTGTAAATTGGTGCACCCGCTATGGAAACAGTATGGAGGTTCCACAAAAAATTAAAAATAAAACTACCATATAACCCAACTATTTCACTTCTGGTTATTTATCCAAAGAAACCCCAAACACTAATTTAAAAAACCTATGTGCCTCTATGTTTCTTGCAGCATTATTTACAGTAGCCAAGACATGGAAAACTTAAATGTCCATCAATAGATGACCGGGTAAAAATGATATGGTACATGTACACAATGGAATAGTTCTCAATTATAAAAAGGAATGAAATCTTGCCATTTGCAACATTATGCCTGGACCTAGAAAGCATCATGCTGAGTAAAATAAATCAGAGAAAGACAAATACCATATAATTTCACTGATATGTGGAATCTAAAAAACAAAGTGGATGAACAAACAAAATAGAAACAAACTTATAGATACAGAGAATATTTTGATGTTTGCCAGGTGGGAAGGCATCAGGAGATGGGGATGGGGGATGGGTGAAAAAGGGGAAGAGATTAAGATGTACAAATCTCCTGTTATAAAAACCATCACAAAGATGTAAAGCATGGCACAGGGAAAACAGTCACTAATATTGTAATAACTATGTGTGGTGCCTGGCGAGTACTTGACTTAGCAGGGTGATGACTTCGTAAGTTATATAAATGTCTAACCATTATATCATGCCCCTAAAACTAATATAATATTTGAACAAAAAGTAAAGTGTTTTGCACACATCCAATGATTTAACTATAAAGCAATAACGTAGGATTTTATTTCTTATGTCTGTTTTTTGAAAGGTACATAAAGGTAGATATTTTAAGTGATTTGTCAAAGGTCCTAAAGGCAGTAAGTGGTGAAATTAAGGTTGAGTCCACATAGCTTTCTCTAAACTTATTTCTCCAGAGATGATGGAATTCTGCCTCTTGACAGGCAAGAATTTAATGCCACTGTGTTTCTGCAAGATGGAGAAGGCTGTGCACTAGGGTCCTGTGGCTTTGATACATTTAAAATGTTTATTTTGAGTTAAGGCAATTAATGTTACTCAACTTGCTGCATTTATTTGTGAGAGGCTCTCACCTAAAAGAGAAAACTTTTAAATTTACTATTAAAGGAAATTAACTATCTGGTCACAACCTACCTATTCAGATAATTTTTAGCATACATTTTAAATTTAGTGCAATGGTACACAGCTGTTTTTAAGTGAACCTTAATTATTGTAATTGTAAAAATAGTTTCCTAATGCATTACAGGCACAATGGCACTATGCATTATTTTAACGTTTGTTTAAAATATGTACTGTCAGTTAAATATTAATAAGGTGCAAACATTAATGCTTCCCAGAGCAGTCCAGGATTGTGGGAGAAATGAGGTAACATTTTAATTTTTTGTTATTTTCATAACAGAGATATATGAAAATATCTCTGTTCTGCCAACTGTGTTTATTATTTATACAAACACTGTTTTCAAAACTAGTCTGACCCAAAGATAAGTGAGTCAAATCAACATTGTGTGTAGAGAAGTAGCTCTGTTTTGTTTGTTTTGTTTTGTTTTTGTCTTTTTTTCTGCTTTTCCCTTCCTGTTGTTTTATAATGATAACTAGGAAC
>PVJD01014346.1:0-29508 GCA_004026545.1 Mormoops blainvillei | reverse complement strand
TATCTTAGTATCACTGAGGATTTTCGGGCATATTTGGAGAAAGGAGTGTAGGGAATAAAGGGATCTTCCTTTAGTTAAATAGAAATTTAGAATCTACAGAGTTGCACTCAACAATTGGCAGAATTAGTGACGTCTCAGTTATACCGTCATTTGTAATACATCGTTAAACAAGTTTGGGCTTTGAATCACTTATGCATGTACTTCTCTCCCTTTCTTTTCTTACAAAAATGTTCTATATTTTGTTTACATTTATAACTCATATTAAATTGAAAACTCTTAATAATAAGGAGAATATTTTATTCATCTTTTCATTAAAATCATTCAGGGTGATATTAACTCATAACGGGACTAAATTTATTTTTCGATAAGTAAGAAATGACATAATAAGTTCTATATTTGCAATGATAAAAAAGAAATAATTTTAATCAACCCTGTGTGGGAAATAACACTGATCTGGTTATTGAACAGTCTTTGGTAAAGTGCTGTTTTTGTTGTTTATTTGTTTACCAGTGATGTGACCTTCAGCAGTTCATTTAACTGCCAGAGCACCCTCAATTGCCAATTGCATGGTAAAGAAGGCAAGCTGGACTAGGCATTTAAAAACATTTCTTACACCATAAACATTTCATGTTTCTATTTTAAAACCAAATATACTTGTGTAAAGGACGATATGTATTTGTGTGTGTGTTTATGAATAGACATATTATAAAGACATGAAGTACAGGAAAAAGCTCGACCCAAACATTGGTATGTCAGGCTAATCAAAGATCAAACTCCCTATTAGTGTTTCTCTTTGAAAAAGTCTCTCCTTTTGTTCGTCTCAAGATGATGTTACATGTCAGAGAAAAATTTCTACTTTCATGGTGGCAGGGAAGAATTGTGAGTCGTTAGTTGAGCCCCTTGTGTGGCTACTGACTGACTGGTCACTACTGCTGAAGCCTGTCATCCTTCATTTGGTCTCCGAGACTTCCTAGTTTCTGACCCTGGACCTACTGCGGCAGGATTGATACCTTCGCTTCTAAGCATATGGTCAGGTGTATGAAAACTTTGGAATCACGCATTACCCCATGTGCAGGTTGTAGGGGTTTGGAACACTCCATCAGCCACTTGGAATGTAACAGAGGGCAGTAGAGTGGAACACGGCATCACGTTGACCACATAAGCTTTCCAAAGGCTTAGCTTTCCCAGGACAAAGTAAAGAAGCACGAAGCAACACTGCACTTCTCTCTTACCTGAAAACACACATGCATTAGTTTCCTCCATTAAACCTGTTTTAGATATATTTTCCAGGCTCTCCCACCAGGTTTGCCACTAGGAGAGGTGGCAACTAAGGACACCCATATCTGACCTCTTGTTCTTCTGCTCTGTTTTTTTCTTCTTTTCAAGAGTAGAAGAGTTTTCAATTTTTCATTCATGTTTAAGAGGAACTTATTTTACATTCTTCTTCTGTATCCTTATAGGTGAGGTGAATGTATAAAGTAGCCTTAAAACTGGGACACTTTTGAAAATAAAAGGGAGAAGGACAAACACTAAACTGGATGTGACAACTGAACAAAAGGCAAAAATCAGGACTATCCTTGTCATTTATAGTGAGATTCTATGATACAAGGGAACTACGTTTGACTCAATATAATAATAAAAAAAAAAACCCTGGGAATTTAGAAGACTTCCTTCTTAATATAGCATGACTTTCAAAAGAATTATTTCTCTAAAGACTCAAAGAGGTCAGACATCATGTCCCAAATCGAGCAATGATAACTTTGGTCTAGGCGGGAGCCAGCACTTCCCTGAAGCAATAAATGACTTTGATGTGATTGGGGGTGGGATGGGAGGAGATGATGGTTGTGAGACTAGCATTACAGAATAGGGTACAAAATGTCATTTGATATTTTAGAAACCTTTTCTCTTTAAATATAGTAAATGGCTGGCACAAAACGAGAAAAATATTTTAAAAGTTTCTGTTTTGTGGACTGACAGGTTGACCTGTAGTGTATCTTTCCTTTTCCATCTTATTTATAATTCTTGTTATGTGTTTATCATATTCACTTTGAAATTTTTAAAAATAGAGCTATTCATTTAATTACACACATACAAAACGATGCTGTCTTAATGCTAGACATGGCAGCCAAAGACATTCTATTCACATAAAACAAGAGGCTCTGTTATCAATTTTTGGAAAAGTAGGTAATCAAATTATAAATTTCCTATCACGTTATATTCTGAAGTCATGTTATTGAGAAATCCATTACCAAGCGGTTTGATTCTCTTTCTAGTAACAACAGTCCAAGCAATCTGAAATGCAGGATTATAAGGAACACAATCCTCTTTCCATTGTACTCAAAAGAAAGCCTCTAGAGTTCCCAGCAGGAGGAAATGCCACTGCCTATTTTAACAGTTATTTGTAGCTGCCTAGAGCAAGTAATTCACCAGAATAAGTGGTAAGGTATTTTTATTTTTATTATATAGTTTTGTCACTTATAAGGTTATATCATTAATTTCCAGATGTATGTCGATTGGTAAGACTATAAACTGGTTAAATGGTTTTTCTATTTCTGTGAAAAATGTCATTGGGATTTTTGATAGAAATTGCATTGAATCTGTAGGTCGCTTTGGGTAATGTGGACGTTTTAATAATACTAAGTCTTCCAACCCATGAACATGAATATCTTTCTACTTTTTTGTTTCTTGTTTAATTTCTATCAGTCATATTGTATAGTTTCCAGTATACAGTTCTTTCACTTTCTTAGGTGAGTTTATTCCTGGATACTTTTTTTGTTGTTGCTTGGCACTGTTGGTAGAAATGCAAAATAGTGCAGCCACTGTGGAAAGCAGTATGGAGGTTCCTCAAAACTTAAACATGGAGTGGCCACATGATTCAGCAAACCCACTTGTGGGGACTGATTTTTAAAAAATTGAAATCAGCATTTCAAACAGATATTAGCATTCCTGTGTTTGTCACACCATTTTCACAATAGCCACAGTGTGAGAACAACCTAAATGTCCATCAACAGATAACGACATAAAAAAAGGTGGTATGTACATGCAATAGCATTCTGTGTAGCCTTAACGAAAAGGAAATCCTGCCACAGAAGCCAACATGGAGGAACCATAGGATATTATGCTAAGTGAAATACGCCAGGCGCAGCAAGTCAGATACTGTATGACTCCTCTTATATAAAATATCTAAAATATTCAAATTCATGCAAACAAAAATTGAAATATTGGTTGCCAAGGGCTGAAAGAGGGGCAAATGGCAAGTTTCTAATCAATGGGCATAAAGTTAGAATCAAATAAGATGACTAAGCTCTAGAGTCTTGCTGTGCGACATTGTACTTATAGGCGACGATAATGTATTGTACACTTAAAAATTTGTTAACAGTGTAGATCTTATGTTAAGTGTTCTTACCACAGTAATTTTTTTAAATAAGAAAATGGAAAAATATAAAATGGTTGAAAACGAATGTACCCTAAATTCTTTTTTTCCCTAAACTCTGAATTGTCTAAAAAATGCTTCCGAATTGGAGAACAGAAAAGCAGAAAGAAATGGAAGCCAAAATAATAATTAAATAGAGCTTTGATGATTAACGATAGCAAGTTATCAAACAGTTTTTTAAAAAAGCATTTGCAGTTGGGGAAAATTGAAAAACATTAATTACAAGAAGCAAGATGTACAATTAAAAGCAGTTCAAAGCCCAAGACATAATTATTTCGTTTTTAAGCAAAGTGAATTAGACTTTAAGAAGGTCATAACAATCGTAAAAAAGCAAAAAAGCGAATGTTAATGGAACAGAAAGCTGAGAGTGCAAGCATCTGGAAGTTACCCAGACGAGGCAAAACACATAAACAGAGCCCAGCTTGCATTGGGACACTAACCCTTGTATAGCATGTCTCCGTCACCGGCAGGTGTAGTCAACAGCTTAAATAGTCCAGGGAAACTGGAGGGTGAAGGGCTGGGACGGAGGACAAAGATAAGGGAGTCTTAAGTAGGGCAAGGGTGTATTAAATAAGAAATTCCACAGGTTTTTAAATAAAATATATTTTTAAGAAGCCCTAGCTGGTGTGGCTTAGTGGATTGAGCATCGGCCTGTGAATGAAAAGGTTGCCAGTTGCGTTCCCAGTCAGGTCACGTGCCTGGATTTCAGGCCAGGTCCCAGCTGGGGGTGTGTGAGAGGCAACCAATTGATGTTTCTCCCACACATGGATGTTTCTTTCCCGCTCTTCCTCCCTCCCTCCCTTCCCCTTCTCTAAGAATAAATAAAATATTTTTTAAAAATTAAAAAAAAATTCCACAGATTTAAATGGAAAGAAGCTACACTCTTAACCTACAAAGATGGGTATGAGTGTGTCACATACACACACACACATACACACCATCCACTTACCACCAGCGGAAGCTGATACAGAGCTTCAGCAGAACAAACTCCTATCTCCCATGTAATTATGAAATTGCATTTCCAAAGGAAATATGAATCATAAAACCAACCATATTCACTAGTAATAAATAAGAAAAAGAAACAGTGTTTAATTTTAAATACAAGAGCACATTTCAAATTTGAATAAAGTTCCCCAAGATAGCTCTCGCAAACCTAGTGACAAATTTTCAGACCTGATAAAATGTTTATGAGCTCTTCTGAAAGACTGTAAAATGTACATGGCTTCACTATTTTCCTTCTAATTAGTGAGCAAAATTGGACTGAGGTATTTGACTAGTTCTTCATGTATTTCAGTGCCTTCAGAAGATAATAAAAGATTCGAAAAGAAAAACAAAAATAAAAATCAAATTTCCCATGAAACAGAAACTGGCAAAATGCAGACTTAATTTTGATAGCATAGGCCAATGATGTTTTTTTAAAAAGCAATTTGTGTTTTTAAAGCCTTGATTGGCTGTGAAGACAGATTGTCGACAGCAGAATGGGAATCTAAGCAACAGATCTCAGATGGTCCCCAAGAACATTAAAGATAAGATACGCGGCGCATTAATGAACTCGTGCGAAGGAAGAACTGAGGCACATAACGCGGGAAAATAAATGCTGCAACCTGACGAGGTCACTGAATAGATCTGTGCAGATAGCACTCTGCACAGTCCCAGAACGCACTATTGGAATAAGCGAAGGTGTAAATGGTACCTTCTACAGTTGTGCCGTGCAAAACTTACCAAGCAGAAAAAGCAGAAGTTGCCTGAGGAACTGTATATCCCAGGCCTCTTTAACCTGGGACTACAAAATATCACGGCATTTAATTTTTAGTTTAAAATTATAATGGCTTAGGCAAATGGGCTAAATTCAAGATAATCCAAACCCAAGGTATCACCCGGCATTTTAATAACTGTCCCCAGGGCTTCCATTGTGTTCAGGATGAAGTTCCCTCACATCACTCCATTAAGCACACCTTGCAAAAGAACAGCGGTCTAACCTCAGCTTCTGGCGCGGCTGATGAAAGAGTCTCCTCACTCCCTTCGACCATGACTGCCCGGAGGCCTCCATCTGATGTCTAGGACAGAACTCAGTGCATGGGAATTTCCCCATCTCTAACTCTCCAGAGTCAAATCGAAAATAGGGTTGACTTTTACAAGGCTGAAGGTGAATAAATAATGAAAGGGGGCTATAATAAGCCACCTAAAAACTACTGAAAGGCCAGACGTATCATGGAGTCTCTTGCTGCACCGGTTCTTTGGTTCATATCAGCTCTGTCTAGTTTAGGGGAGATCACATCATCCTTCCTTTGACATCTAGAATCACTTATAATCTGGAAGATTTCTTCTCCATTCCCATCTCCTGTTTCTACTCAGACCCAGAAGGTTTTCTCCCCACCTTTCAAAAAAGGAATCTCACTTATTTAGGATGAATGACAATGGGAACATAAAGTCCTTTAGGGAAAAACATAACCTGAAAATCTAACTCACAGGGGTGTGTTCCAGCCCCATCACCCCTAAAGACAATACAAAAGTAGTGCAACAGAGGCACATTGGGAAATACATCAGTCTTATCCATAGTCTTTTGATTCGGGCTTGTATGCTTAGAATTGTTTCGCACTCTGCAACAATGTACTAAACAATGACAGTAACAATGTTTGATATCTTCAGGTGTATTTGTACTACTGAGTACACTATGTAAACAATATTAACTTGAAATATAAAAGGCAAATTGGTCAAGTTAGGGGTCATTTAGTTCAGGAGTTTATAAAGACCTAAAAGCTTAGATATCCTATTTCCATAACTGTAAGCTTCAGGGAGAAATATTATGTAGGCTCAGTGAATGAGAAATGGAAGAGAATTCAATTTAGGCACTGTCATCCATATAACAAAAATCATATATGAATTTTCTATTCTTTAAATTCACTTACCTAGGAAGAATTTATTTTTTCTCTGAAATGACAACTAATGAAGCTTCTGCTATGTTAATTTCTAAAATGATATCCTCAACTTGTAGCATGGTGCTTGGTGATCACTCAGTGTTTATTAAATGAACATATGTGAAGTACTTCTTCTAAAATTATTAATATTAATGACCACACCTATAGCTATCTATCTAACTGAATTATCATAATGTGGGTTATGGGGAATTATGATGGATTTTTAGGATGATAACCTCAAACATGACCTTGAAAGACTTAAGGAAATATTTCTTAAGGTTATGTTTTTAACTTGTTCTAAACTCATCTTTAACAACTTCCATATATTTACTCTGAGCCTCTACACTATTACACACTTAAATAAGTGTCTTTGGGTGATGATAATAGTTGGACATAAGCAAAGAGAAACTTTTGTGGCTCTTTTGTGACCATCTGCCTCCACCCTAAAGGTCAACAGTATGGCTCTTCTGGGTTGGGTAGTGCTCTTTTCGTCTATCCTGAAAATGATCACATTCTATGTTCATTGTTAAGCCTACATGTTTGCCATATTAGATTATGAGTTTTTGTAGTTAAATGGTTGTCTCCTTTCCTTTGGTAGTATTCAGGGTGGATTTAGCATATAGAAGATGCTTAATTGATGTCTGTAGAAAGAAGGATGAATGAATGAGTGAATGAAGTGATAAATGGATGGATGGAATCTTAACGAGGCAAAAAATACAACAAATATAAAAAGGAGAAATATATTCCATTTTTCAGCAAGAGATTAAGGAACAAAATTATTTAGCATCTAACCTTTTATTCTTTCACTCCTAAGGACCTCCAGCCTATTTACAATGATTTACAATCGTGATCTGACATTAGTTTCACTTTTTGTCTTATGAGGAGACTTTCTATGGAGGAATAATGGTTTTCAAGTGGATGGAGTGAACTGATAGTTTATACAAGAAAAAACACATAGATTTTTTTTCCCATTGCAGGTGTCAAGGACTTGGCAGAGCCCACACAAAAAGAAAATAATAATGAGTTGAGCTTCTGCTTTTGCTTCTGAAATCCATATTTTATATGCAGTGGTTGCCAGGAGAGCTCTGAAGGCTCAGCTGCATTAAAAACTAATACATGTAACCTTTACATGAGTCCTTCAGTAAGAATTCTTTCTTCCACACAAAGATGTTATTAACTGTATAGTTAATCTGAAATTGCAGGTTGCAGCAAGAAAGATAGCTGTCAGCATTCAATTTCAGAAGTAATATTGCATTTTCCTAGATTTAATCATGTCATTTTAGTACCACATGGTGCCTGAAGAGTAAGGATAGAGACTGGCTACAGAATTGCTCCTTGGAATATCACTTAAAGACTATAACTTAATTTGGGGGTAGTTTTTGCCATAAATGTCTCCAATGATGTATGATACACACCAGGCCCTTATAGCTATAAAATTCCTGAATGTTAATTTTTACTGGTTAGATAACATGATGTTTTTTTATGAATTAATGAGATATACTACTTGATATTAAATGTAAAACTTCTTCAATGGTTTAAGAAAAAAAAGGAGGTAAATCTGTAAAGTGAAAATGACCATACATAAAACTGATGTTTAAGAAGCTTGTGATCTCATCTGTCAAGCCAGGGCTTCAGGGCCTGAAGCAAAACTGGCCGTGCCCACACAGCACTGGGAACAGAAAGGAAAATGAGAACATAGTTCCTGCTATTAAGATTTTTACAAGAAGAGATTTTAAGGTAGCAAAGGTCATTACTGTCGTTGTCAGGAAGATGCTTTCAGAACATCAAGAACTGATATCTAATAGTCCAGAAAAGGATAAGACAAAACAGGCAGCCAAAATTCCAATTATAAATAGTAATATTGTATATTTAAATATTGCTAAGATACATATTAAATTTTTTTCATTGTAAGCTTTCTTTTTATTGTTGTTCAGTTACAGCTGTCTCCATTTCCCCCTCATTACTCTCCCGTGCTCTACCCACCCCCACCTCCCACATTCAATCCTACCCCTCCCCATTGCCTTTGTCCATGGGCCCTTTACATATGTTTCTTTTCTTTTGTGTATTTAATTGATTATGCTATTACAGTTGTCTCATTTTTTCTCCCCTTTATCCCCTCCGCCCTGTACCTCATCCCATCATCCTCATGTCAACATTTTATACATGTTTCTTGACAACCCTTCCCCTCCTTTCCCCCATTATCTCTCTTCCCCCTCCCCTCTGGTCACTGTCAGTTTGTCCTTTATTTCCATGTCTCTGGTTCTATTTTGCTCACTTGTTTGCTTTGTTAATTAGGTTCTACTAATAAGTGAGATCATATGGTATTTGTCTTTCACTGCCTGGCTTATTTCACTTAGCGTAATGCTCTCCAGCTCCATCTATGCCATCTCAAAGGGTGGGAATTCTTTCATCGCAAGAAAATATTCTAAGTCTCTGTCATGAGGGCCATTAATGAGACTTAGTAGGTGATCACTTCTCTGTATAAATATTAAATCATTATGTTGTACACCTAAAATTAATATATTATTTATTAATTATATCTCAATAAGAAAAAAAGATAAAAATTGCAAGCTGGCACTATTGAATATAGGAAGAAACTGTTCTATAAATCATCAATTAGGACATGACTGCTTTCTTGTTAAATACTATGTTTTCATTAGTAATTCCAAGTCACTATTAAAAAAATTATTCTAAGCTATTACCCAAAAACTTCACTTTATTTGAGAGCATTCATTTAACTATATTAACTGGGTGTCTTTTGGATGCCAGGATCTGTTCTAGCAATAAGAATTAGTCATACACTAAACAGACAAAACCTCTGTCTTCCTGGAGTAAACGTTCTGGTGCATTTAAGAAATACGTATAGCCACCCTGGTTGGTGTGGCTCAGTGGATTGAGTGCCAGCCTGTAAACAAAAGGGTCACCTGTTCCATTCCCAGTCTGGGCGCATGCCTGGGTTGTGGGCCAGGTCCCCACTGTGGGTGTGTGAGAGGCAGCGACACATTGATGTTTCTCCTCCTCTCTTTCTCCCCCCTTCCCCTCTCTCTAGAAATAAATAAATAAAATAAAATATTAAGAAAGAAGAAAGGAAGAAAGAAAAGTAAATAAATAAATATGTATAGCCCTGGTTGGTGTGGCTCAGTTGGTTGGAGCATCATCCCATGGACCAAAGGGGCATGGGCTCCATTCCAAGACAGGGCACATACCCAGGTTGCAGGTTGGATCCCCAGTTGGAGAGTTTATGCAAAGGCAACCAATCAATGTTTCTCTCTCTCTCCCCTCTTCCTCTCTCTCTAAAAGTAAAAAAAAAAAAAAAAAAGAAGTTCTTGGGTGAGGAGTTAAAAAGAAAAAGAAATATATATAGTTGCAATGCTAAATCCAATAAGTGGTTAATACCCAAAATATATAAAGGGTCATATAACTCAACACCAAAGAACCAAACAATCTAATTAAAAAATGGGCAGAGAACCTGAACAGACATTTCTCCAAAGGAGACGTATAGGTGGCCAAACAGACACATGAAAAGATGCTCAACATCACTAATCACCAGGGAAAGGCAAATCCGAACCACAGCTAGATTTCACCACACATCTGTTAGGATACCTGCTATAAAAAATACAAGGGATAACATGCTGGAGAAGATGTCAAAAACAGGCAACGCTCATACACTGTTGGTAAGAATGTAAATTGTTACAGCCACTATGGAAAACAGAATGGGCATTCCTTAAAAAACTAAAAATAGAACAACTATATGACCCTAAATTTCACTTCTGGGTATTTATTCAAAGAAAATGAAAACATTAATTCAAAAAGATATATGAACCCCCTATGTCCCCTGCAGCATTATTTACAATAGCCAAGATATGAAAGCAACCTAGTACCCATTGATAGATGAATGGATATAGAAGGTGTATAAATACAATGAAATACCACGCAGACATAACACGAATTAAATCTTTGTGACAAACATAGATGTACCCAGAGAGTATTATGCTAAGTGAAATAAGTCAGAGAAAGAAATATATGAGTTCATTTATATGAGGGATCTAAAGATCAAAACAAATGAAATAACAAAACAAAATAGAAACAAATCATAAGATACAGAAAACAAACTGATGGTTGCCAGAGGAGAGGGGCATCAGGGGGTGGGCAGAAAAGGGGAAGGGAATTAAGAAAATCAAATTTCCAGTTCGAGAGTAAGTCACAGGGTGTAACGCACAGCGTAGGGGATGTAGTCAATAACATCACAGTAGCTATGGACAGTAACGTGGTTACTAAACTTGTTGTGGTGATCACTTCATAAGCTATAAATGCTGAATCACTATGTTGTAGACCTTAAACTAATATAATATTATATGTCAATAATAACTAAAAATAACAAATGAAAATAAAATAAAATAAAATGGTAGAATGATGCGCTCTGCCTCCATAAATTCTGTAATTTTACTCAGAAAACGTTTTTTGTTCCTATTTGCTTATTAAAATCTGACCCATTTTCTAATGTTCTGTCATGAAATTCCTTGAGACATTCTCTCCTTTCTCCTACGCCAAGCACAAATGCGATAGCACGGTTGAGGGCATGGAGCCAGAGATAAGTGAGCAGACTTTGAAGCCAGGCAAACATGACCCTAAAGCCTGGTTCTGCTGCTCATCAGCTATGAAAATCGAGGCAAACAAATTACATTTTCTAAGCCTTGCCTTTCTCACCTGTAAGATGGGGTTATATAAGTTTTCTACTGATGCGATAAGAAAGTACCACAGACTTAATGACTTAACACATATCATTTTAACAATTTTGGAGGTCAGAATCTAACATGAGTCTTACAGTGAAAAAGTTGTGAAAATAGCTGCATTCCTTCTGGAGTCTGTATGAGAGTCTTTTCCAGAGTCTAGAAGCCACCTTCCTCCGTCAAAGCTCATCATTCCAACCTCTGCTTCTATTGTCATATCTCCTTTTTGGACTTTGACCTTCTCTATTATAAGGTCCCTTGTGATTACATTTGGGCCCGTTTTGATAATCCAGAACAATCTACCCATTGTAAGGTCCTTCATTTAGTCACATTAACAATGTTCCTTTTTGACATATAAGGCAACATATTCACAGGTTTTGGCAATTATGATGGGGGCATCTTTGGGAGCTATTATTCAGCCCCCCATTAGTAGAACAAGGGTTATACTAGTGTTGTCTCTTAGGCATATTATAAAAATTAAATGAGATAATCCACAAAAAATTATAACAGAAGTGTTCAACTAATATTACTATTTTTAAGAGTCTTATTGCTTCTGCTGCTGCTGGAAACCCTAGATAACATATATTCTAAACCACATTATTCAGCATGTCATCTAATACCATAGATGACATGATTGTTTTTGACCTGCTTTAGTGTTATCTAGTGACCAGTAGTCACTCCTCTTGAATGTCATTCAAGACAATTGAACACTCTTCCTTTATTTGGGGGATTCCACTCTTTGTGAATTATCACCATGAAAGTCAAATATTGGCATTTCTGGGCAGTTTTTTAGCTAAAGTGAAGACACATGGCCTGGGCTCTGCCAATCAGACGTGTCTGTGCTGAATTTGGAATGAGACAATAATAAAATCAAAATGAAGCCGCTGTGTGGGAACCATCTCAGCAATGGTGATGTCAGCCCATCTAATTTCGAGAGGAGCAGATAAAGAGGTTCAGATAGCTTGCTTAAAACAAATACACGTCCTTTTTCCTTGAAAACTCAAATGCTTTTATTTTGACTATGTAATTAAACTGTTTTTTCTCTGAGGACAAGGATTCCACCTTTTTTTGCAACTTCTGTGTACCTGAAAGAATGATTATGTAGAATATACATAGAAATCAAACACAGAGCTAGAAAGTGGATATTATGAAGTTGTATCTTCTTTTGACAAAAATAAATAAATATAACCCACACTATATTAAGGAAGTCTTCTAGACTGCAGCATTAGGATACGACCAAGTGCAGAGAAAGTTTACAAAGTCAGTGTAAACATGCAGTGGTTAACTAAGGCTCAGAGCCTGAGGAAACTCGATTATTTCCGGTCTTGCATTACTGAAATGAGTTTCAAAGTAGTAAAGCAAAGGGGTTCCAAGAAAAGAGCATCCATTAGTATTAAGATGTGGAGTTCTCTAAAGTCAGACTTCCTTTTTTTGTGGCAAGCAGAGGTACCGTTGCGTACTTTGGACAAAGTGGGCCTACTTGTGTTATTTTGAGAAAGAATCAAGTAAGCGTCATCTCTTATGATGTTACAAGTTACAAGTTTCAAGCTGTTGATATGGGATAGTTCAAACTGCAAAATGAAAGCAAGGTTTTCTTCCACTTTCAACAGAGCAAAATTTTTCAAAAAATGTCACTATAAGTTGAAATCACCAAACTGCCTACTTCACTGAATAACAGAAGTTTTAAAAATATCTTTGGTGGCATGTCTGTTTAGGTTTTTAATGTACAGAAACGAGAAAATTCTGACATTATGTCTCTCTTATGCCATATCATTCAGATAATCTCTGTCGTCTAGCCTCTGGTTGGTGCACAGGCATTCCCTGTAGAAGAGAATCGAGAGGGTGGCCACTGTATTGACTCAGAGAGAATATGCCACAAACTTGGTTAGGAATATTATTTAAACTTGGGGGCAAAAGACCTTTTCATGAAATAATGTATTAATTGTGCCCTGACCAGGCCATGTAAAAATTTACTAAATTGACCTACCATTAGGCCACAAGTTATACCTATAAATAGACACGTAAAATTAGCTTTAAATACCATCCTCTCCTTAACTAGAGTGTTGAGTAAAAGGCTCTCGAAGAATTGACTTCATTAATGTCCTAGTTCTCCTGTTCTCATTTTTTGTTTGTAACTTTTCCATCTTTTTTCCCCTATTGTTGTCTTCTGCTTCTGTGCACCAGGGGAGGAAGGGAGACAGTAGTGAGGCCTTTTGCATCGACCTGCGCTCAGTAATTACTGTTTCCAAAGTGGAGGCTTTACCCAAATCCTTGTATGAGTCAAAGGCTTGAACAATTATCCAGAGGCTTTATGAAAGAACTGCGTACATGACTACTTAAGAGCTGAGGAATTCACACTCTTCTGAGAATGAGTAAATATAGCTGTCATTTTGGAAAAAGGCATGTCAGGGTACTGAGCAAATGTCTTGGGATTTTTTGCATGTCCCTCTCTGGGAGGAGCAACTAAAAAAAAGTTGATCGTGAAAGCCGTGGCATTAAAATGATTTTCCCTCCTGCCTCACCCTCTTTTCTCAAACAGAAATTAGGTTATGTGTAGAAGCAGCACAGGGAACAGAATGCATTGTAGGACATGTGGTTTTAGTATGCTCCAAATCAAATACTGAGGGCTCCAAACTTAAGGAGGGCTGGTTAGAATGGGAGACATAACACTTCCTGGTTAAAAAAAATCTAAAATAATTACTGTCACCTTCTGTGCCTCAATTTTAATATCTATGAAATGAGAATGATAACAGTAACTCTCTTTTAGGTTACTTCATGGTTACTTAAATTTTTTATAAATATATGAAAGATAGTATCATCTTGCCAAAGAAAGTTAAAATGGTAAAGGACACTCAAATGTGAGCAAATGGTGTTGGAATAATGCCCATGTATCTTCTGTTTCCGTAATCTAGGTTTGTTCTAGACCTTTTTCTTTTTCTTTTTATTGTTGTTTGACTACAGCTGTCCCCATTTTCCCCTCTCCACTATCCCCTGCCCTGCCCTCCCACCTCCCACACCTAATCCTACCTGCTCATCGTCTTTGTCCATGGCTCCTTTATACATGCTCCTTGACTACCCTTCCCCTTCTTTCCTCCATTATCCTCTTCCCCTCTGGTTACTGTCAGTTTGATTTTTATTTCCCTGTCTCTTGTTCTATTTTGCCCACTTGTTTGTTTTGTTGATTAGGTTCCACTTATAGATGAGATCATATGGTATTTCTCTTTCACCACCTGACTTATTTCACTTAGCATAGTGTTCTCCAGTCCATCCATGCTGTTCTAGACCTTTTTCAATAAAAGCAATAACAGGAAAGGATGGCATCATTGTAGAACACAGAGCAGAAGAGCTTATGACATGGAGAAACATTCAACTACCACAAAGAAGAATTTAAAAGCCTTTCCTCTGTTGATTACAGACGCTGATTGAGAGATGAATAGCGCATTTTAGAAAAAACTGTGGTGTATTTACACAATGGAATACTACACAGCAGAAAGAAAGAAAGAAGTCCTATCCTTTACAACAGCATGGATGGAAATGGAGCATATAGTACTAAGTGAAATAAGCCAGACAGTGAAAGACAAATACTATATGATTTCACCTATAAGAGGAATCTAATGAACAAAATAAACTAATGAGAAAAATAGAACCAGAGACATGGAAACATGGAGCAGACTGATAGTTGTAGGAGGGGAGGAGGGTGGGGGAGAAGGGTGGAAAGAAGGGGAAAGTATTAGTCAAAGAACATGTATGAGTGACTCATGCACATGGACGATGGAAGGGGGATTGACAGTGGGAGAGAGGGGTGGACTAGGTGGAAGGGGGCAAAAAGGAAAAAAAATTGGGACAACTGTAATAGAATAATTTTTAAAAATCTCTTTTTGAGTGAAAGGCTGGAATTCCTGGAGCTGTGTTGCAAATAAAGGGATCAAAGAAAGACTTACATTTTTGGGGTGGGGGCAAAACCCCAGGGTAAGAGGATAGATCCTCAAGTAGTTATCTATTTATTGGGAATTTTTTTCCATGATAAATGCAAATTCCTTAAAGAAACCACATGGTCAGCATGGGGCCATTTCTATAGAGACAGGGAAGTACATTAGAAATGGTTGAGGGAGGTTCTTATATAGAGATAGAGACTCAGCCTCCTCAGAGCCTGTGTGAAATAGAGGGTAACCAGAGTTCCTGAGAGCCCCCAAGGGGGTATAGGATATGGCTGATTGTGCTGGTGTCAGAAATAACCACCGTGAGAGGTAAAGTAGCCCTGAAGTAGAGGGCTTTAGGGTAGAGTTCCCAAACCCTGGGTTGCAGCAGAGTCACTGACGTAACTTGGAGCATCTGAAGCATCAGTCAGAGCAAAGGTGGGCACCTAGTCAGTGGTGGTTGGCTAACCTCTCTGGAACCAACCATCATGTCTTTATCAAAGCGTATAAAAAGACCGTCAGTTAAACATTTCATGAGCACCCCAGCAGAGAAGAAATACAGCATCGATGTCAAATCGCAGAGACAAGTTAGATGAGGCATTTTAGGCAGAGGAAGATGGAACCAGGGGTGTCAGCCCAGTTCCCCAGTGCTGTGAGATTACACATATTTTTTCTTACAGCACGAACTTGGAAATGAGAATGGGATAGAGTAGCCCCTTAAGTGAGCCGATGTAAAACTGATGAGGACTTTGACTTTTGAAAGGAGTAAATATTTACCTGAGACTTTCAAACTGCACATGATAGAGTATCTTTAATTAGAAATTGTATGTTTCTTCATTAGAGAACTGGAGTTCTTTAGCAAAAGGGGGTAAGTGATGCAAAGTCAAGAAAGCCACCTATTTTCTGGTTATCTCATTCATGTTGAGGCTCTTATAACTGGTAAATGGTCATAAACATGCTCTATGCAGAGAGAGGACAGTGCTGAATAAAGTGCTTAGCGTGCAACCGAGGGGCACAGAGGCGCCCGAGGTTCCCTCTGGCTGCACTGGCTGATGGCAGTGATCAGTGAAGCGGTGGGAAGTAGGAAGCTCTGGGTGCTACCCCAAGTGTCTCACGTGGTATTAATGGGGATAATGGAGCGTCTTAAAGATGTCTACCACACAAAGGTCAGGACTATACCTCCTCTGTCAGAAAGATCAGGATTTCCAAACTGTCGAAGACTTCTGTGGTGAGAAGGGACAGTAGATACGTACCAGGAGTCAGTCAACAGCTTAGTTCTAAAGTGTATAGGACGACCCCCACAATATCCTCCCACAACTATGGCAACGGTACCAGGAGTTGGAAAACCCTGTCATAGTGCAGCACGGCTTACCGCAAAAGGATGAAAAGGGCAAGTGTGGCCGTGTGCTGAAGGACATCCAAGGTGTTGACAAAATCTCAGCATTGGAGCCTGTGGTCAAATACGATGTTGTATTTGGGTCTTCCAGGGTCTTTCTTGTGACCAACACTTGGTATTTTATAGCTAGAAAAAGGGCATTTAAAAATTTCTCACAAATTTCCATTTATAGGAGTGACATAAAATTATCTTTGGATCAAACTTCCCTCAATAGATAATTGGATAAAGACGATGTGGTATGTATATACAATGGAATACTACTCAGCCGTAAGGAAAGATAAAATACTGCCATTTGTAACAATATAGATGGATCTTGAGAATATCATGCTAAGCAAAATAAGCCAGACAAAAAAAGTCAAGAGCAATGTGATTTCACTTACACATGAAATACAAAACTGAGAGCACAAATGAACAAAGACAAACAAGCAAAACTCATAGACACAGACAACAGTATGGAAGTTACCAGAAAGAAAGGGTAGAGGAGTCACGTGTACAGTGGTAAAAAGAGATTTGACTTTGGTGCACAACGTAACATACAGATGACATATCATAGAGCTGTACACTTGAAATCTATATAATTTTATTAACCTATGTCATCCCAATAAATTCAATTTAAAAATAAATAAGTTCTTTTGCTTTAGGAAAATCATCAAGATAAATCTTTAATGTTGGTTGAAGCCATAATTTAAAAATACATTTGGCATAGTGAACAAATTTAAAATTGGGTCAAGGTTTGTTTTTAAATTCAAAACTGTTAGAAGGGTGACTTTGAAGCCATTTCTAACCCCCTTCACCTTCACCTTTACATTCTGAAACTGGGTGTACATTTTTAAATGCTCTCAATCACCTCTCCTTTCCTTCCACAACTTAGTCTCAGACATCATTTGTTCCTACATATTGTCTCTACTTCGGGGCAACCTCTCTCTCCTGCTGTCTTGGTTGCTGTTGGTGCAGTTGTGGCTCTTACCTGAAGGCACCTTCTGGGGATCTGTAAAATGCGTTTGGCGTTTCCACAGCGTTGACATCTATTGTTAAGCCATCTGGCGCTACAAAGCAAAGCTTCTGGGATTCTGCTGCCAAAGGTATCGCACGCTGCGTTCCTCTGTGTAGGGGCGACTGGCTTCTCTTTCTAAGGGAGTTTTCTATTGGATATAATTTTGTAAAGCTGGAGAAAGAGCATTTAAATTTCTCACAGATTTGTTTGTAGGAGTAGTAGCACCAACATATCTCTGGACCAAACCTCCTTTACTTAGACAAAATCATTAAAATGAATCTTTTATATATAAAAAACATTAAAGAAATAATGTTCCATTGTTCTTGGAAAGAATTTAAAAAGTCAAGGCTGACTTGAAAGCAGATGACTGAGGCTGAAAATGCTGAGGGTTTGCTTAAGACATTTAAATAGGATGCAGTTAAAGATTTTAAGAATATTTATTTCCCTAAACATGTATTTAGACTTAACGCCATATGAATTTTGTTGTTCATTCTTGGGTGATATGGCTGTTTTAATTCAATTATTTTCTCAGAAAGATTTTGTAAACAGAATATTTCTGGGAACATGTGTAGGCTCGATGCCTCATGTTACAGGAAGGGCTTGTTTGGACTTCAAGAATTGCTTGGTAATATGTTATGATTTTCTTCTCGCAGCCACCTTTCAGTTCCCAGAGAAAGAAGTGTATGTTTCCCCTTGTCAGTCACTCTTCAGCGGGAAATGAAGTGGCCCTTGAAATTGGGAAGCAATAGCTTTCCTCTAGTTCTAGATCCCAAAGGGATCTCAGGATGGGTATTTCTGGGGATCAACTTTGGTGGAGACTGAGCTAATTTCCAGCCATTGGAAGTCCTAAGATAAACCTTCTCAGTTTCAGGAGTATACTTTTCCCAGTATTATGTTCTCTTAGCTTCAGCTTTTGGTAAAGTGTCATGTATAGAGGGCTCTTTGCCAGAGGGTGAAGGGAAGAAATCACACAGTTTTTATTCTATGTGAACCAATGTTACTAATTCTCTCATTTTAAAACATATCTGGCAGTTATGAAAGTTTTGATATCCTGGCTTTGACAATAATGAATGTAAATTGTGTGTGTGCAATATGAGTAGACTACATAATATTTCAGACACACAGAATTTGCTTTTGTGTGCCAAGCTCAGGTTTATGAACCCTTTGACTTACCTCTTTTTTCTTTTATATCTTGATTTTTTTAATACGAACTGGGCAGATAAGAATTTCAAAAAAGGGTGCTGGTTGTATGTAATAAGAACCATATGAATTCTATAATGGAGTCTATCACAAAAGGAAGATCTGAAGGACCATGCCGACATCTACCTTTCAGTATTGTCCTTTATAGATTCATTTTCATAGACATAGTGAAATGAATTGAGATAATTGAGAAAGTTGGTATGTTGGGGGATGCGTGTGGTAAAGATTGTGATGGCGATGTATCCTGCTGATCATAGTGCCGGGGGGATTTTTGCCCCTTAGAAAATATTTGGCAAATGTCTGGAGACATTTTTGATCAACACAACTGGATCGGATGAGTGCTGCTACTGGCATCTAGTAGGTAGAAGTGGGAGGTGATGTTAAGCACCCTAAAGTGTACAGGACAACCCCCACAATATCCTCCCACAACTACAGCAATTGTACCAGTGGAATTGTACCATTGGAAAACCCTGTCATAGTGCAGCACGGCTTACTGCAAAAGGACGACAAGGGCAAGCGCGACTGTGCACTGAAGGACATCCAAGGTGTTGACAAAATACACACACAATCAGAGAAGCCTGGGGCCTGGTTGCTTGGTAGGAATGTCCTGCTTTTCCATTTGTTTATATGTTATACTTTCTTCATGTAAATGAGTAAGACAGCAAACCATTTTTTAAGTACTGTCAACAGCAAACCATTTTTAACTATATAATCATATATTTCCATCATCATGGTTAAAGTGATGAGTAAGCTATTTCTGTCCTGATTTAGCTTTCAATGCATTTTATGCAGCCACTATTATATTTACTTTTCAAGATCTTCCAGAGTCTCGCTGGATCAAGCATTTTTATTCTACTTAAATGCTTTGCTAAGCCTTTGAATCCCTCTGAGTGTGGTAATGTTGCCATAGAGCAAACATTACGTGTACAGCCAGTAATCACATTAATTTTAGTTTCTTCCTTGACTATCTGGACGAGGAATAAATAATGACAAATCATGATCTCTCCTGCACAAATGTATGCTACTTGAACTGCACTAAGAGTTTCCTAATAAAAACGTCTTCCTCTTCCAGATCGTGCTGCCCACGTAGCCTGTCCTTCCATTTTGAAGATGAATTTGCAGTCTAATTAATTTTCTTCTACCTTTTAAAAGACACCTTTGGCCATGCAATGACAAGGACAAATTTCCCTTCCACTGCGTTCCACGGACAGCAGGATTTAGCTGACTGCATCAGCAAATGCAGCTTGTCAAGAGATTATCTGAAATCAATCCTAAGAGCGACTCCTCCTTTCTGACACCCTCTCCGAAAGCAAGCCCTCCTGTGAACAGACAGCCTTACCTTCTTCTGAGCACAGATAGTCACAGCCAGAATCTCTGAGAGGAGACGACAGTCCAGCTGGAATAAAAATGCTAGTTTCAGATTCACAACACTCCCAAAAGAGCAATGATAGCATCAGTAAAAGCCCCTGGAACCTCTCCTGTATTATAATTCTTCCTTAACTTTTAGGGCCATGTTTTGACCTCACTGTGTGACAAAGAAAAATGATCTTAACCAAAAGTCTTTAGATTTATAGAGAATTTCACTTCCATGACTCATATATTCAGAGGCTGTACCCTAGGTGTACTTGATATGCAAATCTTACAAGTGCTTGATGAAATGGGATGTTTTCTCTCTTTTCAAACATAAGTAATAACAACAGTCAAAGCTAATGTCTGAATAGAACTTTAGAATTTATATTATGTAATAAAATATTTTTTTCACAGAACTAGCACATTATAGTTTATTACTAATGGGGAACTACGAATGTATATAGTTGAATTTGTATTTACAACATGAAATGAAGATTTATCATGAGGCCAGTGGCTGAGCTAGATTTTTTCCCATACTTTATCTCATTTGGGTTTTTTTTCCCATTTTGCAGAAGAAAAATATGTGAGACTTTACGTAGTTAAATACACATGTTCACGTTGCCATCAAATCATGGGCCAGAAAAATAACCCCTGAACTGCTGACTCCATATTCAATGCTGTTTTTATTAAGGTCCACCAATATTGAAAACTAATAATAACGTCATTTATTGAACACTTACCCTGAAATTGTATAGTCATAGAACAATATAGCCTTTATTTCATTTAACCATCACAACAACACTGTGACAAATACTGAAATTACTCCCAATCTGCAGATGAAGAGTGCAGATCTAACGATCCACTGAGCAGAGATGGATTCAAGTAGTGGGTGCCAGAGGGCACACAGCTATTGATCACGTGTATTGTCCCCAAGATCTTATATAAAATGAATGGAAGCACCCTGTGCAACACTGTCATTCTCTAAGGGATTTGCATCCAGTTGCATTTTACATTCACTGTAGACTTTACAGAGTCACATGTCAACTACAGGTTCTATCCCTCAGAAGTCCCATGTGCACACATAAATTCTAATCTTACTTTTGGCTCCACACAGATTCTAGAGAAGAAAAAGAGAGGCAGGTAAACCAGAGAGAAAAATAATGATCCCCATTGAGCCAAACCAAAGTGATGATTGAGAAAGAGTAGTTGGAAATCCCAACACATTTATGCACATGTTGGTAAAAATGTTTCCTGTTTGGGATTTAAACTTCAAGATTTTAATTAAACTCTCTTAGCTCATTATCTAAAGGCCAGTCTGCTCCAAAGCTTTCTAGAGATAGTATTTGAACAAGGCCTAAGGCCCTTGACTTACTCTTTCAAATATTTTTTTGAAGTGTGATACACAAACAGAAAAGTGAATGAATAATAAATATGCACCTGATTCAAGTCAGAAAAGAGCACTGTGAGGAGAACCGGCACAGCAAGGAGCAATGGCGGCTTGCTCCTTGCATGTCTCCAAGGGAACCTGGAACCACAACTGACCTTTGGCCAACGCCTGGGAATTAAACCCTCAGAAGACACGTGTTGATGATTGATAATTCTGTTGTGTATATTGCGAGCCATATACCATACCACACAACCCTGTCAGGACTCTTTTACACAATAGTCAAGACTGATGATGCATACCTGGTTTCATTGTTGGGGTTCTGAGTATTGTTTTCATGGCTGGTTGTATAACATAGGATTTGCCTATGGGGCCAGCCCTCCATAAAAACCTTCTTTCATGGGAGTTTCCTGATATCCTAATATATTTTTACAGTTTATAGAAAGGGAAATGACACACTCTGTATAATGGCTCCAGAAGAGAAAAGATGTGAAAACCTGTCCTTGGCCCCTCTGAACTCCAACCAATGTATAGTTCCTTTTGCTCTTCCTTTACATTTTTTCTGTCCTAAACCTTAGGTATGGGTATAACTTGCATGATGTGAATCCTTCTAGAGAACTAGCATACTTGAGGTTTGCCTCGAGACCTGTGAAACAAGCACCAAGTGAATTTTGGTAGGAATGGGGAGAGCAGAATTTTTGACTCCTAGGATATGTTCTAGGGAAAGACATGCCAAGGCAACAATATCATAACTGGGGTAAAGGAGAGAGATCTAGAAGGCTAGTGATTGATTCTGGGCTATCGGATTCTCCTCAAGGAGGTGAATGTAGAAGACTTCCATACATAACTTCACTGCCTTTACAGATTATGTTTGGAAATCACATTTAGGATGAGCAGCATAGTTTCTGTTGTTGGTGTCCAACAAGGGAAGAGATCACTGAGCTCCTCTCTCGTCGCCGTCTGGAAGACCTAGGAACCAGTGAAAGTGCTCACAAATGCCTTAGCCCTAAACCACCAGATCTCTAGGAGTTGGAATAGTTAATACTAAAGTCAGAAAGGAGAGAAATCACTCCTGGTCTAATTTGTGAAAAGGGGACTTAAAAGAAGTTTGGAGAGGAATTTAAAAAGACTGATACAAACTAACAGAAGAACATACTAAGTCAGGGCCTGCTTTCTGTTGGAACTGGGAGGCCAGAGAGCCACATGCCTGAGAGTCGAAAAATCACCACGGTTAGAAGATGCCTGTTGACTTCCAAAGCACTTTGGGGCCTTTCTAGATGACTTCCTGCATGTCACATGCATCAGATAAATTATACAGCACTTAAATTCTAAGTTATGAGTAAGCCTGTTATACTGAAGTTATAAATGTAATCATTTGGAAAGGAACTTTTCTTCTTCAGGGCTTACTTAAATTTGTGGGGTGCAGAATCACAAATTTGGAGCCATGTCTTCCTTTCAAGTTAATATCTGTCACGAGAACTGACAGAAATATGAGTACACGATCAAAATAACATTTATTCTGCTGAAATCTCTAACAGCTTTTCTTTAGAAAAAAAATAAATCCTTTGAAAGTAAGTGGTATAGATGGTAACATCTATATGATTTTACTATTCCCCTGGTTCTTGAAATATTATTTCTGAGAAGATTGTAATTCAACTTGTCAGAATCCATTTACCATTTCGATGAAGGTAAATACAAAAAGAGTAATGGAGGTAATAAATTTGCCTTAAAGGAAAAGGTAGATTGGTGCAAAGTGTGTTGTCACTTTAAAGTGTACTATAATGTGACTATAGCTATTTGTCTTAAGAAAAAGTTCCAGGCCTGGATCTCTAATTTATATTTATTTAAGTTAATATTTAAACAAATATAAGAAAAAGAGCATAATGTAATATGGCTTTATTTACTAGGGATTTAATTAAGGTCTACATACAAATTGTGCATTTCTATAGCCACCACTGATATCATGTATCTTTTTTTCTTTTTGGTAATGTTTTATTTTTATTTTTTAAAATGTTATTCAGTTAAAGTTGTCCCTATTTCTCCCCCATTATCATCCCCTGCCCTACCCACCCCCACCTCCTACGTTCAATCCTCCCCCCGACCACTGTCTTTGTCTGTGGGTCCTTTATACATGTTCCTTGACTGCCCTTCCCCTCCTTTCACCTATTATCCCTTTGCCCCCTCCCCTCTGGTCACTGTCAGTTTGTTCTTTACTTCCATGTCTCTGGCTCTATTTTGCCCACTTGTTTGTTTTGTTGATTAGGTTCCACTAATAGGCAAGATCGTATGGTATTTGTCTTTCACCACCTGGCTTATTTCACTTAACATAATGCTATCCAGTTCCATCCATGCTGTCTCGAAGGGTAGGAGTTTCTTCTTTCTTTCTGCTGCGTAGTATGCCATTGTGTAAATTCAGCACAGCTTTTTGATCCACTCATTTACTGATGGGCACTTAGGCTGCTTCCAGCACTCGGCTATTGTAAATTGTACTGCTATGAACATTGGGGTGCATAGGTTTTTTCAAACTGGTGTTTCAGGATTCTCAGGGTGTAATCTTAGCAGTGGAATTGTGGGGTCAAAGGCATTTCCATTTTCAGTGTTTTGAGGAAATTTCATACTGTTTTTCACAGTGGCTGCACCCAAATGTATAAGGAAAATTTTGGAGGACTTCAAGAAAGATATAGAGAGCAACACACTTATAGTAGGGGATTTTAACACCCCACTGTCAACAATGGATAGATCTTTTGAACAAAATATCAACAAGGATATTGTGGCATTGAACAACGCTGTAGATCAAATGAACTTAACTGATATACATAGACCCTTCCATCCCAAAGAATTATGATATACATTCTTTTCAAATGCACATGGAACATTTTCAAAGACAGACCACGTGATAGGACACAAAATAAGTCTCAACAAATTCAAGAAAATTGAAATTATATCAAGTATTTTTCTTGAACCACAAGGGCCTGAAACTAGAAACCAACCTCAAGGAAAAAAAAAACCTCAAAAACATTAAAATTCATGGAGATTGATGTCATACATCTTTTAATGTACATTGAATTGCAGTCTTGTAGGCCGAGTAGTTTCTAGGCCCTTGGGACTTGGTGCTTAAGATTTAAGTGAATTGCTACTAGATGGTACATAGTTGTAGTGAATGAGGTCCACTCTAGTAAGAGGGTCATTTTTGACTTTGACTTTGGAAGATCATTGGGTGTTTATATGAAATAATTGAAGTCAGGATCTCAAAGGGTTATTTTCACTCCTATGTTCATTGCAGTATTATTCATAATAGCTGAGATGTAGAAATTACCTAAAAGCTTATCAATGGATAAATGATAAAGAAAGTGTTGTATATACTTACTAGAATATTATTCAATGTTTAAAAAGAAAGAAACCCTGCCATATGTAACAACATGAATGAATCTGGAGGACATTATGCTAAGTAAAATAAGCCCAGTCACAGAAAAATAACACATGATTCTACTAATACGAAGTATTTAAAATAGACAAACTCATAGATGCAGAAAGAAGAAGGGTAGTTATTAGGGATGGAGAAAGGGGTAAATGGGGAATTTCTGTTGAACAGGTCCAAAGTTTCAGTTATGCAAGATGAGTAAGTTCTAAGGACCTGTACTTAACAGTTAATGATACTCATACTGTACACTTCTTTCCTTAGCATTCTTTATAGCAAGACAGAAATTTTTCCTGAGATGGAACCTGGGTATTTCCATATTTTAAATATTGGGTAGGTATGAGTCCAGAGTTGCAAACATTGGTTGTGCTCTCTTAATTCTTTAGACTTTAAAAAGCGAGGACCACTAGAAAATATGAAAATGCTCTCACACACACATACATTTATGGGGATGTGTCAAAGGAACACAAGAACTTACAGCAAGAGTTTCTAATAGCCAAAGCTGAAATATTTGAACTAAATGAATAAAGTAGTATTAAAGTATAACTCTAAAGTATAAAATAAACAACTATGAGCCTATACTGATATAAATCAATGTTTGAATAAATAAATGCAAAAGGATGGACACATCTCCCATGCAGAAAAAAATCCAAATAATTTATGTAGGTGCTTCCCAACTAAGGTGGAGAAATATAATTCCTCATCCCTTAACTGTGGGCTAGACAAAGTGACCTCCTTCCAAAGAATACAGTAGAGAAAAAGGAGGGAAATTGGGGAAATCTGGCAAACACTAGTTGGGCCAGGAGATAAAACTTACCATCAACAGCGATCGGTCATACTGATAGCATGTGGACTTGATATGATGATGAGTTTGGAATTTCACCTCCACGACTTTTCTCCTCAAAGCCATAACTGGTGTCTTACCATGAAGAAAAAAATCACATAAATCCCAATTGAGTGGATTGCATAAAATACCTCACTAGTACTCTTCAAAGCTGTCAGAGTCATCAAAAACAAGGTAAGTCTGAGATAATGTTGCAGTCCAAAGAAGGTTATGAGACATGATAACTAAATGTAATGAGATATCCTGAATAGAACAACAAGAATAACAACAACAAAAAAAAAAACCCAAAACAGAAAAAGGACATTAAGTAAAAACTAAGGAAGTCTACAATTAAGTATGGGTTTTAGTTAATAATAGCGTATTAGCATTGGTTCATTAATTGTAACTAGTGTGCTCTACTAGCATTCACATGTTAACAATAGGGGAGACTGGTGTGGGGTTTATAGGACTCCTGTACCATTCTCCACATTTCTATAAATCTAAAACTACTCTAAAAGAAAAAAAAAACTTCATTAACAAAAAAGTTAAAACCCATTCAGTCTCATGTTGAGGGACCACTGCTAGCCCCTCACCCATTGCAATGGAAGACATTTTAGACTACAGCAGCTGGAAAAGTGTGACTCCACCCAAACTAGCAAATCTCTATGCCTTGGCATTTAGTTACTGTTTTTATTTTGCCATTTAATCTCATTATAGAACTTCTGTGTTAAGTCATGTAACCTGAAAATAGTTTGTGATGAGAAGTACAATAGGAAGTGAATTCTTAGCTTCGGATACAGAGTGGTTTAAGGTTTTGCATAATTCAAGCACTTTTCTGTCCTACCTCAAAGCATTCTGAGGGCAAAATCTCTGGTACCTACAAAGGGACCAGACAGATAGCCAATGACGGAATGTTTGGCCCTGGAAATCTGCCTTGTAATGGTGGTAACAGGGCTTCCTGAGAATTCTGATTTCCTCCTGAGAGTGGCAGAGCCACACTCCTGATTAACCTCAGTGGGTGAATTATCTCATTAGTATATTTAGAAGGAGAAACTGGACACATTTTGCTTTATTTCCTTCTTCTCCAACACCTGTCTTCCTGCTCAAAGGAGTGGATCCTGCTTTCTCTCTCAGCCATGCACTGGGCGTGGCTCTGTACCTGGCAGAGGCCAGAGGTTGTCCAGAGCCACCCGAGGCTGGGTGGGTGGGCCTCCCTAATCCAGGTGTCAAGCAGAAGCAACCCTATGCCAGCATCTCTAGTCAAGCAGTGAAAATGGTAACTTTGTTTCCACCTGACTGATTCAGGGAGTTCATTCTTTCGTTCGAGGAATATTCATGTAAAATAATGTCTTATATTGTGAAAAAACAGCAGTGGTTAAAAAAAAAATACCGAAAATTCAGCACTCATGGAACATATGAACATGGGAAGATGAAAATTCAACATAATGAAAAATAAATAATATAGTATATTAGATAATTAAAATAATGGAATACAGTATATTAGAAGGTAAAAAGTGCTATGGAAAATAATTAAAAAGCATGTAGGCTTATAAAAAATGCTGTGGCTGGCCAGTGTTGGTCTCACTAAGTGTCATTTGATCATACCCTTAGATATGTGTGATGGTTAATTTTATGTGTCACCTTGAGAGGACCACAGGGTATCCAGGTATTTAGTCAAACATTATTCTGGGTTTATCTGTGAGGGTGTTTCTCAATGAGATTAACATTTGCATTGCTAGGCAAAATAAAGCAGATTTCTCTCCCTAATGTGGGTGAACCTCATCCAATCAGTTGAAGGCCCGAATAAAACAAAAATGCTGAGTTTTCTATGAGTAAGGGGAAATCTGCCTTTGAGCTGGGATATAGCTTTTTTTTCTGCCCTGACACTCAGATTGGAACATCGGCTCTCCCTGGGTTTTGAGCCTGCTGGCATTCAAACTACAGTTATACCACTGGCTCTCCTATAGCTCTCGGGCCTTCAGACTTGGATCGGAACTATAGCATCAGTGCTCCTAGGTCTCCTGCTTGTTGCCTGCAGATCTTAAGACTTCCATCCATATTTCTTGTCTGCTAATTCCTCATAAGCCTACCTCACTCTCTCTGCATGCTATTGGTTCTGTTTCTCTGGAGAAACAATACAGTTAGAAAGCAAACTGTGTGGATTTCCGGAAAAAGAATTCTAGGCAGAGTAAACAGTAAGTGCAAAAGTCTCAAGGGAGAAAGGTGTCAAGAGAGGTGTTATTTGTTGACCCTCTAAAATGCCAACAATAATTAAGTTTAGCCGACAAGGACAAGTCCAGGCAGCTCTCCTTCAGGGTTGATGCAGCTGCCTTACAAATTCTTGTTGCAATGCAAACTACACAAAAACAGTCCTTGTGTCTTTATTTGCCTCATTGCCCTTATTGTGGTAACCACAGTGATGCCTGGTTATGGTAAGCACTCAACGTCTGATTGTTGAATAAAAGAACAATTTATGTATAAGAGGGGGGACCCAAAAGTCAGAATTTATTTATAAAAAATATGTATTTGTTCTTACATGTTTAAACTTTAGTCACCTTCAAAGTACTCTCCATTTGATGCAACACACCTATTAAGATGTTTTTTCCACTGCTCAAAACAGTTTTTGAACTTCTTGATTTTGAAGCCTCTTAGTGCTTCTGCCATTTTTTTGTTTCACCTCTTGCACATCGGCAAAACGTTTCCCTTTGAGGAATCTTTTCATCCGAGGAAACAAAAAAAAGTCACTTGGGGTGAGATCAGGTGAATAGGGAGGGTGGGGCATGGAAGTCATGCCATTTGGGGTCAAACCTTCTGAGCACTCAGCGCACTGTGGGCAGGTGAGCTTGTAAATCACCCCTCATGAAAGGGGCAAATGTGTTGAAAGAGCCTTAAAAAAATCCACAGAAGCCCAATGCAACCTCTTACAATAACGCCAGCTGGTACACTGATACAGATGGGTTCCTAGAACACTCACCTAGTGAGGGAAGCTTGTGCAAGGCACCTGCCCTCCAGAAGATAATTCCATTTTTGGGTACCCCCTCATATACTATAAGTAATTCAAAAATATTGCCTTGGCTGATGTGGCTCAGTGGATTGAGTGCCAGCCTGTGAACCAAAGGGCCACTGGTTCAATTCCCAGCCAGAGCTCATGCCTAGGTTGCAGGCCAGGTCTCCAGTAGGGGCATGTGAGAGGCAACCACACCTTGATGTTTCTCTCCTTCTCTTTCTCCTTCCCTTCCCCTCTGTCTAAAAATAAATAAATAAAATCTTTTTAAAAATACTGACTTACTTTCATCAATTTCAGAGAGAATTTCAAGTGCAAAAATATAAACTTAAATAAGATATAGTCTCAATTTGCAAAGAACTCATGGTATAATGAGAAGAAAAATAATTAAATCAATGTCGATATAATATTCTAGCCCAAGTCTTGTTCTCTACCAGTTTTCTTATCTCAACCAATGGAAACTCCATAATGTGAAACCATCACCAAATAATCAGAAGTCTGACACTTATCCTTAACTCCTCCTACTCTTGGTTATAATTTGCCACAGTTTCAGCTCAAGGGTTCTCCAAAATTTTCTGTTCAATCTTTTCCAAAGACAAGTAGAGAAATTCCTAGAAAATTCTCACTATGGTCAAGAACCCCACCTGCCTTTTCTTGGTATTATAGGTGTCTTAGGTTTTTGTGAGGAAGGGTGTTGAACAGAAGTAGTAAACGTACCCTGAGCTAAATCTTGTGCCACAAAAGATGTCATCCTAATAAGCAATCAAGCAGCAGGTACTGGAGGTTAACAGGGAGGAGAATCCTGGGATTCTTGGAGAAGCATCATAAGCAATGTAGAAATTTGGTCTTTGTATAAAAAACAATATTTTGATGTATAGATTATGCAAGTTGGCACATATTGTTTTATACTTTGGGGAATGATGAATATAAAATTCCAATTT
>PVJD01014345.1:0-29546 GCA_004026545.1 Mormoops blainvillei | reverse complement strand
GTGAAAGAAGCCAGACCCAGAAGACCGCGCGTCGTATGATTCCATGTATAGGAAATGTCGAGAATATAAAAATCCACAGAGACAGCAGATGAGTGGTTGCCAGGAGCTGTGGGCACAGAGAGGAAATCGGGGGTGACTGCTTTTGGGGGTGATGAAAATGTTCTAAAATTGACTATGGTGATGGTTGTACAAGTTTTGAATATACTAAAAACCATTACATTGGACCTTGTAAATGAGTGAATTGTATCGGCCCATTAGTTCCTTAAAAATAAAATGTTACCCAAAAGTGAAAACTGTAATAAATAACATACAAAGCCCAGATGAGAAGTGATGAGTCCTGAGCCAGGGGAGAGTGCCTGGGGGACAGGGGCCCCCACCCCTCTGGGCATTACTGTCCCTCAACCCTTGCTGTTTGCAAACCGCACGGGGACCTCTCTCACCCTCATGTCCCACGGGCCGGCCTTTTCCCTCTGTCCCTTCCGCCTGGGTGAGGCCCCCTCGGATGGAGACCCCACCTCCCAAGCGCACGCACGCCAGGCAGCCCGGCACCGTCCCTGACCAGCCAGGACCCCGCTGCCCGGCCGTGGCCGTGCTCACCTGTGGCTGAAGGCCGGGTCCATGACCCTCCGCTGTTTGTGCCACCGCTCGTAGTCACACTCGGACACCAAGCCTTGGCCGAACAGCCTGTGGGACACAAGCGCTGGGTAAGAGAAATGGGGCGCGGGGCTGCCGGACGGGCATGGGGTCCCCTTTTGGGGTGATGAAAACGCTCTGGGACAAGACAGTGGGGACGGTGGCACTACGTTGTGAGTGATATTCTAAATGCCACTGAATTGCACCTCGAATGTGATTAAAACGGTGGAATTTATGGCCTGTGAATTTAACCATGTTAAACAATAAATAAATGGAAAGGAAACGGGGTGGTCGTGTGCCCCAGCCTCAGCGACCCCACACTCCCACCTGCCGTCAGAGAGGAAGGAGGAACAGGAAGGCGCTAATGACAAGGGCCGTACCCACGGTGCCTGGGGTGCATGTTGTGTGCCTGGCAGCCAGGACCTCGGGCCCTAGTGCTACCCCAAGGCTTGGAGCCCATAGGCCCTCTGCTCACAGCCAGAGGCCTCCCCCCGGACCCCCTCCTCGCACCTTACCTCTCGCCAAACACAGTCTGGATGGCGTGGTACATCTTGGAGTCCTTGTTGTACTTGGTTGACATCAGGAACTTCTAAGCATCCCCAAAAAACCAACATCAGCTTGTGAACCCGAGAGGCTGCAAAGGACTCAGCAGTTTTGATTCTTGTGAAATGGACCCCAAGTGACCACCCCGAGCTGAGTGCCAGCTACTGTGTGAATGCTTCATACATGTGACCCCCACCTAACCCTCCGGAGGTCCTGGTTTCAAGCAGTAGCATCCTGTTCAGGGATGAGGAAGGTGGGGCACAGGGGGTGAAGTGATTATCCTGAAGCCTGAGCAGCCTGGAGAGAGGGCTTCTAGGAAACAGGAGAGACACTCAGCACAGATTCGAGGTTATTGGTGCCAACCCAACCATGGAAGTCCCGGAAGGCTTCCTGGAGGAAGGGTCAACTTCCTCACACAGAGCTGGGTGGTAAATAGTAACAACTAACAACTGTGGAAGAAGTATAGCCCAGGTGTTAACAGCTCGGGCTGAGGAGTCAGCTGGCTTGAATTTGAATAGGGGCTCAACATCCTCATGCCACCTGGCGCTAATAACTCTACGACCCTGGGCGAGTTAATCCCTCCTCTGGGCCTCAGTTTCTCATCATTGTGCCTGCCTGGTAGGGCTGCTGTGAAGAGTAAATTTTTTCTACACGACAGAGCTGAGAATGGGGTCTGGCACACAGCGGGTGCTCCATAAACGCCAGGCGCTGTCAGCCTCCTAGAGACCATTTACTGCCCAGTCAACCCTGAGGCATGGGTGGTACTTGTATGCTCATTTACATATAGATGAAGAAACTTGAGATGGAAAACTGGCCCGAGATCACACACAGAGGATTTGGATCCAGACCATTTGCTGCGGAGGAGGGGAGAGACGACCGTGATCTGCAGGCAGAGCCAGGGTCACTGGGGGCATTCAGGCACAGGTGCATGGAGTGGGAGGGGTGGGAGAGGCCTGGCCTGGGGGACGCTGAGCTGTATCCTGTGGATGCTGGGAAACGGGTGTGGGGGGGCATGATATCTCTGCTGCACGTTAACCCAGGGGCTGCTGGTATCTGTGAGATTTGCTCCTGGGCGTCTAATATCAAATTTTCAGCTGAAAGGACCCCCCAGAAATGGGTGGCTTTGGATCATGAGCCATATTCCAGGGACCCTACTTCCACCCAAACACAGTTATTTGTAAGCCAAGTTCTCTCACTACCCCACACCCAAAGTGTCCTCCTCCAGCAAAGAGATGTGACTGTGAGGGCCAGCCCCCCAGATCCCCCGCAAACACCCCTGGGCACTCTGAGGTTTGTGCCAGTCCCAGTCTGGAGGAAGGACCCCTCACACTGAGGCACGGCAGCCTCAACACAGGCTCTGACCAGGTATCCCCATAGTCAGGGGTCTCCATGGGGGCCCTCCCGGGGACTGGCGATCCTTTGATGGCCCAGTGAGCCTGGTTCTAGGACATACGGGATGCAAAGGGCACCTTCGGTACCTTGCCTCCTTCTCTGGTGGCCCCCCGACAGCATACTTGTGCCCGTAACTGCCAGGGACTTGCCCTCCTGACATAAACAACCAGCAACATAGATAAAATGTATGAAGTGCCTGTTTTCAGACATTAGGCCACAGGTAGTGCAGCACTGTGAGTATTGGGAGAAAGAAAAGGTGGGGGAGGGGGCAGATGTGAGCCATATAACCTAGGCTTGCTCCAGCTTTCTGTCCAATTTCAGGACAAAGACACGAAAAAAAGAAACTCAGATATAGCTCAGCAGCCTTTCCAAATTTGTGAGCCAGAGATCAGAGGCCAGGCCAGAAGGGAGAGAATGAGCAGGGCAGAGTCTCTGAGAGCAGGGAGCTGTGCAGAGAAAGAGTCCCGGAGCGGAACTCGGCAGACGGTCCCTCGCATCTTTGGGCAAATACAAGTCTGTGCGTGCGTAAAGTAAAACTCCACGAGACCGGGCAAAAAAACAACTTCTGGGAAAGGAGAATTACTGAGTAACTGCAGGCTGAACAATTCTCAGAGCTTATACAGGCCAAGAATTGTTCGAGTTCTCAGAGGCCAGAGCTGAACCACAGACATGAGGCCTTATTGGAGGCCCCAGGAGGGGCACGCCATAGCAGTGGGGCTAAACTAGCTCCACAGTAAAAGTCCACTGTATATTAACCCTACAAAAGCCCTGAAGCCAACCTAGAAAGGATCAAACTGATCTGCAAGTATCTTTGCCCTCTGCCAGAATGAAATCCAGCATGCTTTAAAAGAATAAAACAAAATCAGGCACTCAACAATGTACAATCCACAGTGTCCAGCAGAAAATCACTAGACATGGCCAAGAGCAGGAAATTCTGACCTATAACCAGGCCCAGAAATAAGAGTGATGATGGAATTCTAAGAACAAGAACTTTAACACATTCATTACAAGTACTACAAATGTGCTCAAGGAACCCACACATCCAAGTTCAAAGGATCCTACATTAAACTGATACAAAGAATTGTACACCAAGGCAGATCATAAGGAAATTTCTGAAACCAGTGATAAAGAAAAATATTAAAAGTAGACAGAGATAAAGTGGTATAATATTATGTGAAGATAGATTGATTTGAGTTAAAGATTATGTTGTAAACCTTAGACAAACACTAAGAGAGAGAGAGAGAGGAAGAGAGAGAGAGAGAACGAGCTAATAATACAATAGTGAAGATAAAATGAAATACTTAAACATACTCGATCCCAAAGAAGTCAGGAAAGGAGGAAAGGGGGACAAATAGCAGATGGGACAAATAGAAAACAAACAACATCATGGCAGGTTTAAGCCTAACCATATCAATAATTACATTAAATGTAAATGGCCTAATCACTTCGGTTAAAAGGCAGGGACTGTCAGACTGTATAAAACAGCAAGATCCAACTGTATGCTACCTGTAAGGAACTACCTATAAATATAAAAATCCAGGTAGATTAAAAGTTAAAGAATAGAAAAAGATATAGCATGCAACGTTAAGCATAATGCAGCTGAAGTGGGTGTATTATATCAGACAAAATATATTCTAGGAAGTAGAATATTACGCCAAGGATAAATGGGGACATTTCTAAAGATAAAGGGATCAATTCATCACAATGACATAACAATGATAAATGTGTACACACTTAATAATACAACTTCAAAATGTGTGAAGCAAAACTGATAGAACTGAAAGTAAAAATAGGCAAATTCATGATTGTGGTTGGGGTTCAACACTCCTTTCTCAGACACTGCTAGACCACGTAGACGAAAAATTAGTAAGGATTTAGAAGACTGGAGTAACACAATCAACCAAGTTGACCTGAGTGATAGTCTATCTTCACCCCCAACACTGATAGTTCTAGCACACCCCATCCACAGGTTACAGAATATGCGTTCCTTTTAAGTGCTCGTGAACATTCGTAAAGATAGACCATATGCTAGATTGGACAACACGCTGCAATTAATTTATTTTTTGTTTTTCCTTTTGTGTTTTGTTTTTAAGCTGCAATTAACTTAAAAGGATTGAAATCATAAGCGGTATTTTCCCTGACCTTACAGAATTAAATTTGAAATCAATAACAGGAAGATATCTGGAAAATCTCATGAGATTTAGAAATTTAATAATACGCATTTAAATAATCCATGGTTCAAAAAGAAATCCCAAGGGAAGTGAGAAATTATTTGAATCCGAATGAAAATAAAAGTGCCCCGTCCTGGAACGTGCACTGCATGTGCGGCGACACAGTGCCAATGGGAGGCGCATTGCTTTAAATGCTTATGTGAGGAAACAAAGTCTATAACCAATGCTCTAAGTTCTCACCTGAAAATAGTAGAACAAGAGCAAATAAACTCAAAGTGAGCAGAGGAAGGGAATAAGAAAGAGCAGAAATCAACAAAATAGAACACAGACAAACCATGGAGAAAACCAATAAAACCAAAAGCTGGTTCTTTAAGAGGTGAGTAGGACTTATAACCCTCTTGCGAGCCTGGCAAGGAGGACAAGAGAAAACCCAAGTTACTCCTCTCAGGAGGGAAAGCGAGGACATCATACAGATGTGGCAGCCATTAAAGAGACAGTAAATAAATATTGTGGACAACTTTATACCAAGAGTTTCAACACTTTAGAAGAAATAGGCAAATTCATTCAAAGGCACCAAACTCAAGAAAAAACAGAAAATTTGGATGGCCATATATCAATTAAAGAAATTCAGTGTGTAATTAAGACAAGACAAAGAACCCTTCCCTCAAAAAAAAAAGAAAAAAGGCCAGGCCCAAATGGCTTCACCGGTGAATTCTATCAAACATTAAAGGAAGAAAGAACACCACTCCCATATAAATTCTTTCCGAAAACAGAGCAAAGGGATCATTTCCAGCTCATCTTATGAGGTCTATTAACCTGATACCAAAACCAGACAGAGGCATTATAAGAAAAGAATGAAGAAAGAAACAAAAATTCTTAATAAAAGAAGAGCAAACTATATCGTGACCAGGAATGCAAGGCTGGTTTAATACTTGACTGTTTATCAGTGTAATTACATATCTTTCAATTTCTTTTCTCATTGAGCATCATGAAGGCTTTGGTCTACGGTGTTTGGTACCATGCATTAAAAGTCTTAAACTGTGCCTGTATTTGAAATTAAACTTTTTAAAATAAAATTATTTTTAATATCCTGTTTAAGACACCACCACTGTTCACCTTGTCTGCCGATTCGAACCCTGAGTTGTATTTTATCCCTCTTCATGTCACCACAGCCACCCTCCATGCAGAGCGCCACCCACGCATCATCAAGCACTGCTGTGTGGGTGATAGCACTGCCATTTACTGAGCAATCGCTGTGGCCAGGCATGGACTGGATGACTCAGATACAGTATCTCAGTTCCGTTCTCACAATCCCTGTAAGAAAGGCATCATCCCTATTTCATAGACAAGGAAACTGAGGCCCAGAGCGATGAAGTAACTTGTCGAGGCCCCACAGCCAGGTGGTGGCAGAGCCCAGATTTGAGCCCAGTTCTGCTAACTCCCAGGTAAAGATGATCTGATGACATTATTAATACCTACATGGCAGACACCATCCTGCACACCTTACAGACCAGTTAATGCTGCCTGTCCCCGATGCCTCATCTCTACAAAGGGGACGAATGGGAGTTCCTACTCCTATGAGATCAAATGGGTCAATAATTGTAAAGTACACAGAAAAGTGCATGACCCATAGTAAACACTGTTTAAGTACACTTTGACCCTTCCTTTGTGAAACGCATTGATTGATATCTAATTTGCATCAGAGCCCTGAAAGAGAGAGGCTGGTTATATTCCCACCTCGCCAGTGAAGGCACTGAGGCTGCAAGGTGAACTGGCTAAACATTGTGCTCCAAACGGGTCCAAGAACCAAGCTCCCACTGGCTGCCCACATCAAACGGCCTGTCTCTGGGAGCCCACTAAACGGTGGGTGGCTAGAAAGATGCCACTCCCTTTTGGATTCCCAGGGAACCAGCCTAAATGCATGTGACTCTGGAACATTCCTCCCACAGCCCCAGGGCCAAGTTTCATGCACCCAACCAAGAGAAGGGGTGGCCCATCTCCATGGAAACCACTGTTTCCTACCTTGACTGACTCGGGGCTCGTGACGATGACTGAGGTTTTGTGGAAGACATTGACCCGCACAACAGGCCCATACTTCTTAGCCCTGGAAACCAAAGTGACCCAAAGGAGGCCATCAACTCCCAGAGATGTGAATATCAATAGGCCAGGTGCAGCAGAAAAAACAGGGCATTCCATCCCAGGAGGGGGCTCACTATGGGCTTGGCGCCCAGGCTCTGCCCTGGGGCTGACTCGCTACTGAGTCACTTCCCCCCTGGGCCTCAGTTTCCACATCCATGAAATGGGGTTGCTACCTTCCTCCTTTGCTGCAAAGGTTGTACTGGGAATCAAGCAATAACACGTCTTTGAAAATGCTTTGAAAAGTATAAAGCACCATCCCAAACAATGAGGACTCTTATATAATCACACCCAGGTTACAGATGAGGAAACTGAGGCTCAGACAGATTCTGATGGCTGGTCTAAGGTCATGGGGTTGGCAAAGGGCAGAGTTGGCCTTTCAAACCAGCCTGGTCTGCTTCTCCATTCAGGGGAGGACCTGCCTGGGGAGGGAATGACCCGGGCAGGGGAGCAGGGAGTGTGTGTACTGGACTGGGGAAGGGAAGGGGGGGAGCTGGCCTGGGGGGACCTGGACTGCAGTAAGGGCAACAAATGACAATCAGGACCCACCAATCCAAAAACACATCTTGGAGCACGCGGCCACAAACCTCATCCTTTTTCCAAAAGTAGGGAAGGTGTCCTAGAAGGAAACTAGAAGAGATAGGAAACATTAAGATCACTGGAAGTCACCACTCAACAGCGCTCCCTTCCCCACAAGGCCCCGTGAGGCCGGCATCGTTAGACCCGTTTCACAGATGGGAGGACTGAGGCATGCGGAAGTAGAACACTGGCTCAGGGTCACCAGGCAGGATGCACACCCGGGTCCGACTGGCTCCAGAGGCCTCCTCAGAGGGGAGGTGGAGAGAAACAAAACTTCCTCCCTGATGCAGAGATTGGGAGCTGGCAGTCGATAATATTGTGTGGAATTTCCTTCAGGCAGTCATTGAACACTTTCCCTGCGCTGGGGGCCATGCTAAGCCCCGCCCCCTCTGACCTCCCCATGCTACCTGGAGGAAAGGCAGCTGAGGCTGGACAGGTGAGGTCGCCTGTCCACAGCTGTGTGGCTGGTACCAGGATGTCCCAGAGTCCATATCACCGGGAAGCGGATGGGGTCACACTGAGTCTGCAGTGTGATCACTGAATTGTAAACAAGCTTTTTGGTGTCACCTTGAGGTATGTTCCAAGGGACTCATGACTTCCTGTCTCCTCTATGACTCTATTCCAGTCAAGCTCCCTTACAGCATCCAGACAACAAAACTGCAGCTGGGATTTTGCGAGTCAGTGAACTCCTTCTCCTAGGGGAAGATATAGTAGACAAATACGTAAGTAAATATGAGTCGGAGGATAATGGGAGAAAAATCCGAGTGGGCGGGTGGGTAAGGAGAGCTGGGGATGAGGTGGGGTGGCCATTGTATACGGGCAGGTCAGGGAATGCCCCGCTAAGAAGATGTCACGTGACCTGTAAGAAGTGAGGGACTTGGTCAAACAGGTATCTGGGGAAGAGTATTCGAGGCAAAGAGAATGGCAGGTGCAAAGGTCCTGAGGTGGGAGTGTGCCTGGTAAGTTCAAGGAAGACAGTGTTGTGAGACCAGAGTGCTTAAGGGGACTCTGGTTCAGGGTGGGGTCACCAAGGTGGGGCAGATATGGACAGCCTTGGGGGCTGCTGTCCACACTTTGGCTTTGCCCTTGGGGAAGTGGGGGCTGCTGGTGGGTTTTGTGCAGAACAGACGGAATCTGACCTGGGTTTTAAATGTGTTGTTTTTGCTGCTGCAGGGCTGAGAGTGAAGGGGGCGAGATTGTTCAGGTGGTAGACGCACGGGTGTGACTGTGATTTACTGTTACTAGTCTAGTGATCAAAGCCACGCTTTGTGTAACAAATCAAATCTTTGCTTCTAATCAACTCTCTATTTTCCCTCTGGCCAAGTTCGCCTTACAGCGGAGCACCCTGTTCCCAGAATGAGATCCGCTGATGCTGACAGCGAACCACTGATGTCCGGCCAATACACAACACAAGAAAACATCAGGACAACATGGGTCCCGGCATGAACTATGTGACTCCCTTTCAGCCCTCACCCCTTACCCCCATCCCCTTTTCTCAAGAGAAACTGTATGCCTGCACTCCCCCACCCTGGGAATTCTCCTCCTCCTGAATTCCCACCAACCCCCGATGAGAATCACTGCCTTGACCACAGATGGGGAGATGGTTTTGGAGGCATAAGCCTACCGTCTTCTCAGGTGGCCTGCACCGGAAATCAAACCACTTTCCTTCTCCCCAGCACCTGTCTCACGAGTTTGGCTTTTGTGGCAGCAGGAGGCAACAGAGCCTGTGGGGTCATTTTTCTAGATCCAGGGGCCCCAGTGAAAGGCTGTGAGAGGTGATGAGGGCTGGGGTCGGTGGAGGTGAGAAGTCCTACTGCAGATGTATGCTGAAGGTGAAGCCAACGGGGCTTGCTGACTGTTTGGATGTGCTGAGTGAGACAGGTGACAAGGATGATGACCATGGGCCACAGGGAGGATGGATGGAGCTGCCGTTTACCATGGTGAGCAGGACTGAGAAGGGGTTTGTTGAGGACAGCAGACCCTCAACAAGGCCCCTGCCCATGTCCATGCAGGTGGGCCAGGCCTGAGACAGCTGGCTCTGCGGGAGGGGCAGCTGGAAGCTATAGCTCAACACCCCTCAGGGCAGCCCTCGGCCCACCAGCGACCCTGCACCCTCCACGTTGGAGGGGCAGTTCTGCAGTCTGTGCACCACTGGGTCCCAGATTTCCCAGGAGGTTGCACTCAGTTTTACCCCGAGGTCCAAGGACAGACAGCAAAGGGACAATCTGCTGAGGAGACTCAGCGGGAGACGTGGAGAAAGCCACAGAGGCTTCAAGGAGGCAGGAGGCACCTGTCTGCCCCAGGCTGCTGAGGGGACAGGCAAGATGGGGTCCCAGTGCTGACCTTGCGTTAGCTCCGTGGTGGTCTGTGGGGCCTTGACCAAAGTAGGTTGGGTGCAGAGGTGGGGGCCAGAGCCTGATGTGGTGGTGGGTGCAAGAGAGAACAGAAGGGAGGAAAGGGGGCCCAAAGACAGGCAGCCTCCTGGGGGAGGTTTGCAGCAGGGGTGCAGAGACAGGGGACAGCCGTTGGAGGGAGTGAGGTTTTTTAACAACATGCCATATAAAAATGGGAACGATGCAGGAGAGGAGGAAAACTGATGACGCAGGACAGGGGCCGTGCGGGGCAGTGCTGCTGAGCAGGGAACAGCTGTCCCTGGGCAGGAGCCCCCGGTCCCAGAGGGAAGGGGAGGGCCTGCGGCCGGTCAGGGCAAGGCGGTGGCTGTGGCGGCAAAGCCCTGAAAGGAAGTTCTCTCAGCGGATCAATGTGCTCAAGGAAGTAGGAGGCAAGAAGAAAGGCTGGGAGTGCAGACGGAGGGGGCGGAGGGGGCGTGCCAGGGCGGAAGAGCAGCAGGGAGGCTGCAGAGCAGCCCAGGGAGGAAGGGCAGGGTGTCAGCTGAGGCCCACACCAGGTGAGGCCTTGAACTTGTGCCGCTCCACCTGCAGAAGGATGGACGGTGGACATCACACACCACCGGCTGTATTTCCAAAATAATCTAGTTTCCATGGCCACTTGCCAGAGCAGCTCATTTTGGAGAAAATGTTCTGTTTTGAGGCACCTGAGTGAGAAGAACGTCGGTAGCGGCCTCACCCTCCCAGGCCAGTCCGAGAGCCTCTGCCCTAAGTGCAGGGGTCCGCCCCCCATGAGGAGGAAGGTGAGTGACACCCTGAGGACCAGAGCGCCAGAGTGGCGAGGTCTCCCCTGCCAGGCAAGAAAGGGAGTTAAACCTCGACCCTCCAGCTCCCGCAGGGGTGGCGGCGGGGAGACGAAGGCAGGGCCAGGGGCGGGGTTAGAAATAAGCAGGTCAGGGGGGAGGGGCGGTGGAGCGCCGGGACTGGGAGGGGCAGACAGAAGCCCACCCGGCACGCCCCTGGTGGTGGGCTGGGAGCGGCAAGAGAGAAGGGTGGGCAAAAATCCCCCTCCTGGCTGGTCCCCAGAACATGCAGCTCCCTGCGAACTGTGACGGGCACAGTGGGGATCCAAAGTTTCCTGTGGGCAGAGAAAGCCATGGACAGTCACTGGAGCAGAGGTCATCTGGAGATCCCAGAGGGATGAAGGGGTGGGCCACCCACTAGGGGTGAGGGGCTGTGGTTGTCCCAGAGAGATGGGGTGGTGAGAGCTCAATGGGGCACCCAAAGTCCAGCAGTGGGTCTCCACCATCACCAGGAAGAACCCAGCAACTTATTAAACAGCAACTTGGTAAGTAGGCATGGGAGGGGGGACCAGCACTGCCAAGAAGTCAAACTTGAAAACTTATTGCAAAAGAAATAAACACTGGGGGAGAAAGCCTTTTCATTGCCAAGTTTACATTCACCCCAAACTACCAGGAGAGTGGAGGCTGACGAGAAAGTTTAGAGCAGTGACAGAGGAATAAAGAAGCTACAAGGGTTTGTGTGGGGTCTGAACGTGGATCTGAGTTTTCAGCTATTACACGGATCGGTGCAGTAGGACATTGTTTGTGATAAGGACACAGAGGTGGGGCACTCAAGGAGGGCAGCCTGGAGGAGAGGGCATCCTCGTGACTCCTGCAGAATAAGGAGGATAAAGGGTCAGGATGTGGGGGCACAGCAGCTGCCTCTTTGCAGGGCAGAGGGGTCCCTGCCTGCAAGGTGGCAAAGCCCTGAAGCATCAAGGGGCAAATGCCACTGCTGGAGCCTCAGTACACTGATTTCTTGTCAACTGCGTGTTGCCATTCATGGGTTGGGGATTCAGGCTTTGAATGCCAATGCACCTGATTCATGCTAGAAGTTTTAGAACTTTCACTGAGTGCAGTTTTATATTTGACTGCCAACCAATCTCTAATCCAAAATCTTTTTCCCTATGCCCTCTCCAGTTTACCACATTAGAACAAAGCGCCCAACTGTAACTATATTCAGCCTCCTCCCACTCCTCAGGCCACCCACTCACACACCTGTAGGTTACATGTAGATTATGTGGAATGAGATTTGGGGGAGAATTCAGGCCTAAAAAGGAAAGAAATGTGGACAAATGCTACTCCATGGATGACCCTTGAAAACATGCTAAGTGCAAGAAGCCAGACACTCGAAGTCACACACTGTGTGGTTCTATTTCTATGAAATGTCTAGAACAGGCAAACCTATATAGACAGAAAGTAGACGAGTGGTTGCCTAGGGCTGGGGTGTGGGGTGAGATGAGTGACAGCTAGTGGGCATGGGGTTTCTTTGAGGCTCGATGGAACCCTAGTAGTGATGCTTCAGTTTAGAAGGGTACATTCTATTTTTAAAACGCAATCACAGGGGTGGTGGGGGCGGGGGAGAGATGTGGGGGGAGGGGCGGAGAGCGGCTTGATTTAAGTCCTGCCTTCTCAAGACACAGAGAGTGACCAGGTCTGTCATGCTTGAAGCACTTGGGTTTCAGAAAAGACCAAGTCATGATGAGACCATCAGAACAAGTGATTTGGAAACTGGAAAGGGTGACAGTGTGCCTAATAGAACTTGCAGGAGATTTCCAGCAGCCCCCTTGAATCACTTATTCAGTGGGTTCCTACTGGACATGTAGGCGTGTACCAGGCACTGCCGTGCTGGTTGTGGGGTCACAGCGGTGAACAAGACAGACACAAGCCTATGGGAGAGATGGACACTTAACAAGAGGTTGCACAAATAATTAATTATTACCCATTGCTAGTAGGGTCACTTAGTTTATAAAATGAACATAATATATTCAAGTGTGGGGGCAGGTGGGATCCCCCCCAAGGAGTCAGTATTTACGCCAAGCCTGGAAGGCTGGGGGAAGCACCACTGAGGTGGAAAGGCAGAGCTGCTGCAAAAGGGAAAATGGGTCGGGAAGACCCCAGGGTGGGAGAGGATGGCTGGGAGGACAGAGAACCAGTAAGGAGAAACAGTTGCCTCCCTATGTCACCAACCACAGAGATCTTTCCCGAATCCATCACACAGCAATTCAGGGCATCTGGCTTGTACTGGAGGTGGGTGCCTTCCAAAATGTTCAGGTCCTGAGGTCTTAAAACGCGTATCTAATACCATTGTTTATTCATTCATTCAACAAATATTTATTGAGCACCCGCAATGTGCCGGCGTTGGGGATACACAAGCAACATAGCAACCCTGCCCTCCCAGGGCTCACATTCTAAAGGGAAAGACAGACAACAGGTGAACAGACAGTCAACAGGTGAACGGAAGGTAACTTCATGGGGGATTGCCCCATAGGGACTTGGAGCTAGGTGAACTTTACGCAGGGTGGATGGGGAACATCAAAAAGGGAATCAGCTGCAGGTGGCCAGCACAGGCCACCTCGGGCAGCAGTGAGTAAGAAAGGGGACAGAGAGCTGTAAGGGCAGGTTCTGACGGTTCGTCTGTGAGGGGCCTTGCTGGCCACCGGGTGGACTTCATTTAGAATTAGATTTGGTTCTAAAGTGATGGGAAACCCTTGGAGCAAAGTCATGGCACATTTGATTTAAGCTGCAGACAGGTGAGTTTCTGGTAGGGGACGTAAGTTGAGGGGGATGGGGACCAAGGATGGAATGGAAGTGCTAAGGAGAAGACAAACAGGATATACCAGAACAGAAATACAAAGGGGAAGGTGACCAAAGTACGGTGTGTTCCAACCAGGTTGAGTGACCCCGTCCAAGTCCCTAAAGTTAGAGCGCTCACTTTGGAGCCAGGCTGACCTGGGTTTAAATCTAGTCTTACCGATGGTGTGACCTTGGGCAGGTGACTTTGCCTCTGCGCGCCTCAGTCTCCTCATCTGAACGACGGGGTAACAATAAAGCCTACCTAACAGGGTTGTCGCTGCCATCACGTTTGTGGGGCCCAGCAGAGCGTGGTGGGCGCCGAGCAGCTGCGGCGACTGAGTAATTTGTTACTAAGAATAGTTAGCGCCCCTCTCCCCGCAGCCGTCTCCAAGCCGCCGAGCGCAAAGGCGAGGCTGGACCCCCGACCTCGACTCCCGGTGTGGACGCGGTCCCCAGACGCCCCCGTTCGATCGCCCCATCCAGGCCCCCGCCCCCACCGCCACCCCCCGCTCACCTGGGCCGCGGCGGCCCGGGGATGTGCTCGTAGCGGCTGCGAGCGCGGTGCACGAAGGTGCAGCAGAGGCCGAAGGCGACCAGGACGGCGCTGCCGAGCAGCAGCAGCAGCCCGGGGCTCATGGCTCCCGGGCAGGACAGGCCGGGGTCAGGGCCGGGCACCGAGGGGGTGGGAGGCCGCGAGCCGACTCAGCTGTCAGCGCCGCGCGCCGCCTCGGCCCCAGGCCCCGCGCGACCCAGCACCGCCCCTGCCGCTCGGCTCCGCCCCCGCCCTCTTCGACCCCTCCCAGGGCGCTCCATCCCGGCCAACCACGTCTCCGTCTCCGACTCCACTCTCGGGGCCCGCCCCTAATCTTAAAATGATCCGCTCCGCCCCTCCTGAAGCTCCGCCCCAAAATTAATAAGTCCCAGTCCAGGCCCCGCCCAGAGCATGCGGTCTCCACCAATCACAACTCCGCTTCTGGCTCAGGCCTCCAAGGCTCCGCCCCCTCCTCTCCTCCCCCCCAGGCTCCGCCCCCAGCCCGCAAGCTCTAATCCAAGAGAAGCTCCGCCCAGAACGCGTTGTCCCTGGCAACCCTGATTCCTCCGCGCTTGCTACTCGAGCGGCGGCGCTAACTCCAGCTGGCTGGTTCCGCCCTCTTTGGCGCCTCCAAATAGCATTTCTCTGCGCGCGGTCCTAGATCCCTTCCTTTTTCCTTAAAATCTTCCTGGAAACCCCATCCCAGCCTCCAAATTTCTGTATTACGCCGACTGTTCCCCACCCTCTCCTTGGAACCCCCAGCCCCCAAAGCTGGTTTCCCCTGCTCGGCCTGTCCTCTCCTAGCGCCATCGGTCTCCCAGAGGGGCTCATGGGCAGATGACCAGCAAGGGAGGCCTGTGTCTGCGGATGAAGAGCGCACGGCTGGGCCTCAGGCTGCTCTCCCGGAGTCTCGGGCCCTGCTGAAATCTCCCAGATCCAGGGAAGCTGGGTCCGCGGCGTTGGCCCGAGTCCAAAGGACCTGGAGTTGGAGTGGTTGAAAATCTGGGAATGGAAGGTCGCCGTCAAAAGAGATGACCGGCGTGACCAAAGGGTATTTTTGAACCATAATGACCAAGATTTCCCTCCGTTGTATAACCTGCTTCTCCGTATGCATCTGTCCAGACATCACAGAAGAGGCCAGCTCTGGACCTTTTAGTTCCCAATTCTACACTCAGGAGCCCCCAGAGTGCAAGCAGTGGCTGGGAAGGGCCAGGTGTGCCCTCTCCTAGTCCAGGTAAAGGTCCTCCGGACTGGTGAGGGGGCGCCTAAAGACAGATGCTGCGGCTGGGTTTCTGAGAAGCGGACATGTCCCTGCTCATTCAAGGACCAGTCCAGGAGAGGCTTGGGGACTAGAAAACAGAGAAGGCCTGTGTACCCCCCTTCCCAGGTCCTGTCAAGGAGAGTCCCCATCAGGAACATGACGGTCAGGGTTGTGTGGGCTGCGGGGTGACAGAGCGCGCCAAGCTCAGAGAAGGCCGGATTTCTGCCCCGGGGACGGCAGCCAGGGCGTCCGTCCCAGCGCGGGGACCTGGAACGACCTCTCGGTGGGGCTAGGAGACTCTGCCTTGGCACCGCGACCCCGTGTGGCGATGAGAAGCAGCGGCAGGAGCGCCCAGGAGACCTCTGGTTGCCCCTGCTGCAGGTGAGGGTGGCCGGGAGGTCACAGCCCCTCCAGGGCTGGGAAAGCTCCAGGGGTTGGAAGCAATTTGAAGGGAGGACCTCGAACAATTGTTCTTTGAGGGCAAGGAGGGCAGGACCAGGTCCTGAACTGCTCTGGCCGCAATCTGGGCTCCACGCGAGCGGCCATGCAGCAGCCTCAGGATACAATTATGAACGGGGGAGCCTGTGCAGCTACAGCTAATGAGAGCAGTGGGCGCCCGTTAGTATTCCCTGGTGTACAGGTCAACACCAGTGACCTCTGGCTCGGTGTGACCATGGCTCGACCTGGTATTTCTATCAACAGAGCACTCCCGTCCCCTTCCCCAGGCCACCTCATCCGATCCTCCTAGCTCTCCTGTGATCCGGCGCGGAATAATGAGCCTGCACACGGAGGCTCCGGTCAGAGGCCTTTTCCTAGACTAGCAACACTGCGAGCCACCAGCAGAGAGCGCCCCTGGGAAGCACGCAGCCAACCACCCGGCTCTTCCTTGGGACAAACCTAGGCAACGTTGTAGCCACTGACCTCATGTGACTACCAAGCCCTTGAGGCGTGGCTTGTGCAAACCGAGACGTGCTGTATGTGTAAAATACACACCGGATCACATTGATTTAATACAAAAAGGGCGTAAATCTCATTGATATGTTTGTATCGATTACCTGTTAAAAGGATGATTTCCGAATATGGGTTAAATATTATCAAACTTAATGTCACCTGTTTCTTTTCACTTTTATAACGGGGCTACCAGAAAACTTAAAATTACCTACGTGGCTCATATCCTATTTCTGTTGGGCAGCTCTAGTATAGACCGTGGTTCTCAAGGTGTGGCCCCGAGGTCAGCACATCAGCATCGCCTGCTGCCACAGTGCAAATTCTCAGCCCCACCAACACTCACTGAGTCAAAAACTCTGATAGGACCTGGCGGCTAGTGTTGTAACCAGCCCGCAGGTGATTCTGCTTAAATTTGAGAATTACTGGCTTAGATGATGTCATACAGGAAGTGGTTTCTCAGCAGGAACTGTGGAGGGAGATGCAGGCAGAAGAGATGGCTCTGAGGTGGCTGTCCTTAGGTGAGTGGCCTGGTAGGGATGGGTAACCCAGGGAAGGAGAAGGATCAGACTCTGGGGAAGGGGGCTTGGTTCAAAGCTGCCTCACCCTCTGAACGTGGGACCCAAGACCAGTTATAGAGCCACCTTGGGGGGGTCTGGTCCCTCATCTGGAAAAGACAGATGGTGACGTCGTGTCTTTGGGGGCCATGGTAAGGATTAAATGAGTGAATAATAGGTAAACCTTTCGGAACCTTGCCTACTGTGTAGTAAATGCTCAATGAATGCCAGCTATCTACTCTCACAAGCACGCTTTAGGAGCAGTGAGTTCGTGGTCAACTGCCTTCTCAGGAGTTAGACCCCAGCCCCAGCCCAGCCTTGTGTAGAGCCTGAGGGGCGGGGAGGGGAGCGCCCTGCCCTGAGGACTGGCAGGCTGGGCCCGCCACTGTCCAGAGGGTTGGAGAAGCCCAGACCACCCCCCAGTCACCCCGCCAGCAGCAGTGATGCTCAAGGTCCCAGCTGAGGGCTGGACTGGTCCTCCCCACCCCTTGGAAAAGGTGCCAAGGAACCCAGAGGGTGGCCCCAGGCTGCTGGAGCTGAGATGCCCCCATCACTTCCACGCCACCTCCCAGGCCCCAGGTTGTGGCATCACGGCCTCAACGAAGAGGGGAGCTTAGGAGCATGGGGAGGGACACAGAGGAGCCCAGGAAGGCGTGGAAAGAGAATGCAGAGGCCTCTGTGGCCTGTCCGCTGACGCAGGGCCACAGCGACCCACAGATCTGGTCTCTCTGATGGGTAGGTAGGTAGGTCCTGGTGCTGCCCTGCTCTGAGAACTGGGAGGGCCACCCACCTTTCCTGGGCTCTAGTCTCTGCTCAGCCCTTTGTGGTCACAGGCCCGGACACAGCCTGTCCCCAGGGGTAGTGAAGAGTTTGGGCTCGATGGACAGCGGGGGCCTCCTGGCTTCCTCATGCTGCTCAGTTTCCCTGTGTCCTGGGAAGGTGAATGGTCAACCACCCCTGGGCTGTGGGAGGGCACAGAGCCGCCGCCCCTGCGCAGGCGGCACCCACAGGGGTCTCTATCAGCTGCTCCCCAGACAGACCGGCAGCCCCCAGCACGCACTCCACTGGGCCAAGCTGCACCTTTCTTGGGCACAGCAATGCTTTCTCAGGGGGACGGAGGTCAGGGGCTGGCAGGCCCTGGGGCTAGGCTGTTTGTGTTCAAGTTTAGTTCCTCCCCTCCTTGAGGACTAGGTGTGCTCAATTGAGATGTTTAATCTCTGTGTACCATCGTTCCCCCATCTGTAAAAAGGGAGGAGGTGGCTGTTCTGAGGACTGAGTGAGTCCATGCACACAGTGTGGTCTCACAACAGTGACCAGCACCAGGGCCACGTGCCATGCCAAGGATGAGCGAGGTTTCCACAAGGGGGCTCAATGGGGCCAGACAAGCTGCAAGGGCCCGGGGCCCAGAAAGAAGTCAGAGAGGGTGACCCTGTAGCTTCTTCCCACAGCCCAGACTCCACACTCGACTCCAATGCGCACCGCACGGAGCAGCCGCCACGCGGCCCCTAGTACCTGCTCTGCTGAGAATCACACAGGCTGGGCTGCCCACCCGGAGCCTCCCCAGCCCCCAGCGTGAGCCCTCTCCTGTCATCACTGCCCAGTGACCACCTGCTAAGTGTCCCTGCCCCCGCCCCCCCATCAGAGCCTGAGCCTAGCAGTACTTGACGCTCCTCCCCAGGCCTGGCACCAGCCAGGGCCAAGGCGTTCAGTGGGCAAAGCAACTTCTTCCTGTGACCGGAGGGGATCTGCAGGCCCAGCCCCACCCCCAACTCCCCAGCTCCCAGGCAGGCGTCAGAGAGAAGAGGCAGGAAGGTGTTGTAAACAATCACGTTGTTGGCACAGCCCTGGGTGACAAAGCATCAGTAGTCTCACTGGGCCCACAGCCCGGTGGGCCCCAGGATGGTGCTGGAGGCACAGGAGGGTCCCCTGGGATTTTACTGAGCGGGACTGGGCTTGGAGGTGGCACAGGTGGCCCCAGAGGCCCCGACACAGTCTTGAAAGTGGAGAAGCCTGGAGTCCCCCCATTCACCAGGGGCCCCTGGCACCGGGAGTGGCTGGGTGGCTCCTGTCCTGAGGATCAGGGTAGAGCCATGCCTTAGGGTTGGCTGTCTGGCACCTGCCCTCCTCCATCCAGAGCACTCACACGGGCCCAACATAATGATGAGGTCCAGCGTGACCTGGCGGCTTCTCCCAGGGGACACCCAGGGCTGCTCGCCCATCCCCCAGGCGGCCTGACCCTCACCGGGGCAGCCATGGCCCACGGGTCACCCTGGACCCATTGGCTGATGCCTTCCTGTTCTCTTCAGCGCCTCTGATGCTGGGCCACTGGTCCACGTTCTTTGTCCACTTTCCTCAGGCCACGCATTCCTCAGCGGGTCTAGGGCCTTCCACTCTGGCTGTGGGCAGGGCAGTCCTGGTCCCCCTCCCTTGGTCCACCAGGTGTGCCTCTGTTAACACAGCCAGGGGCCATGTCTTCCCTGAAGAGCAGCTGCCCTCAGTGCTCGGGGTGCCCAGGCCAGAGTGTATTCCTGCTGTCCCTCAGGGTAAGAAAAAGCTGCCCCCAGTCCAGGACGGCACACCCACCCGCCGCTGTAGCTTCCGGCCGGGCACGCATGCGCAGGAACACACAGGGAACGCTGCGCACTGTGCACACCTCAGGAACGTCCACAGTTCAGATGTGCCACCGTCAACGCCACACCGATAGCTACCTCCACCCTCGGACGCACGCGCACGCATGCGCACCAGGGCACACAGGCGGGAGGGCACGGCCGGGCGGGAGGACAGTCAGGCAGGACAGACCGACTAGCTGGCCTGCCCGTCGGGGTCCTCGTGGCTGCATATGACGCCGGCGTCCTCCTGATGGTCGCAGTTGTGCCTGCCCAGGCCGGCGTGCTTGCATTCCAGCAGGGTTTTCTCGTCACCCACGCAGCGCACGTCGTCCAGCAGGATGGGCAGCGCGCGGCCCTCGCCGAACTCTGCGCGCTTGGTGGCCCGGACAGCATGCGCGAAGCCCAGCTGGCGGCACACGACGGCGGCGGCCTTGATGTCCCAGCGGTCATCGCACACGGTGCCCCAACGTCTGCCCGCGAACACCTCCACGCGACCGCGGCCCGGGCTCAAACCCACGGGCCGCACTAGGCGCACAGCGCCATCCGAGGGCCAGGGGTTCTCCTTGCCCGGCCGGCCCTGCTGCCGCCCACTGGCCCTCCGGCCGCCTGGTCGCTGCGTGGGCCGTGCCGGGCGTGCGGTGGGCCGTGTCGGCCGCGGGGTGGGCCGTGTCGGCCGCGGGGTGGGTACTGGTGGAGGGACCGTGGGGCGACGGCGGCGGGGCTTCCTGGTGGTGACGCGCACTGTGGGCTGCGGTGTGCTCTCTGCTCTCCGGATGAACTCTGCAGAGGAAAAGCCTGCGGTCAGAGCGACCCTGGCCATCCCAGCTCTCCACCCCAGAGTGCAGACCCCAGGGAAAGATGTCCTTATTCCACGCTCCACTCAGACACTGAGGCTGGGGTGCCGCTGGGATGCAAGGCGCTTCTTCAGTCATCCTGCCAACACTCATTGGCAGCTGCTTTGTAGCAGTTTGCTGCTGGGTTCCCCCTACCCCCAGCCCTGCCCTCCTGGGAGTCCTAGCCTTGGGAAGGTCGTGGAGGGGGACAGACCCCGACCCGACACGCACTATAAACTCAGGAGCTCAGTGGAACGGAACGCATGTCTCGGAGGGCTTCTCAGAGCAAGGGACCCTCTCTGGTTCCAATGTTTGGTTTAAGGGTGGGCACGCTGAGGCCCACCGGCGGAGAAAACTGCAGACAGGCAGGATGAGAGCCGGACTGCCCGGGGCCCCTCGGCGCCCGGGCTGCCGGCTTCTCCCACTTTGCCCCCACTTTGCCCCTTGCTGCTCCCCCTTCCAGGCTCAACCCCCGGCCTCTGCTCCAAGACCACCACCGTCCTGCACTGCCCTGGGTCCCCACGGCACCTGGCACACACTCCTGTCACTGGGCCTGGGACACTAAATGATTTCTCTGTGTGTCCCAGCCGGGACGGGTCCAGTTCCGACTCCTCCTTGTAGCTCCGGCATCCTGCTCAGAGCGGGCCACTCACAAAAGTGCCAGGGCCTCCTGGATGAGTGGGTGGGAAACTGGCCAAGGCTGGAAGCCAACCGAGGCCAGGCTTAACCTCCCCAGAGCCCCGCTCACCCTGTCCTTCAACTTCTCCTACCCAGGGTGCGCCTTCCTCAGGGCCAGGTGCCCCCACTCACCCAGGTGCCCATCTTTTCCCTCTTCCTACAACCCCTGCATCCAGCTGACAACTGGGTACACTCGACCTGCTGCAGTACTTCCTTTGGCCTGCAAGGTGGTTTTTAAAAGCCCGCATTTTCAGGTCTGTATGTAACGGCGCTCGGAGGCACCACAGCTGTCTTGCTCGGTGTTATAGCCCCAGAATGAAGCACCTGTAGGTGCTAATTGGATGGATTAAATAATTAAGGGGTGGGCTTCCTGCTTCTCTTCCTGAAAGTTCTGGCAACACTGGGCCTCTGTTCCCACCTAGCCTGGGCCCTGTGGAACGGCACCTCCCCCACGACAAACCCTTTTCAGTTGGCCCCCGATGCCAGTGGCAGTCATTGGTGGCCTTTCCTGGCCCCCCAGGTCATAAAGATTGGCACCCCCTCCCTCCCCAACAGCTTTGGCAAAGCGAAATCATCTGCAGCAGGCCTGGCCCCAACGCCCCTCCTGCAGGGGCCCCTGCATCTAGAGTAACTCTTCCCGGAAGTCCTTGCCCACACACGGATACACCCCCCTTCCTTGTCCCTCTCACGAAACCTGAGCGTAGCGTCCCTGGCCACAGCTATTTCTCCCTTTACCGTGCCCCTTTTGGGACCTGCACCCCCTGGGGGCCAGCCACCCACAGCCTGGGGCCGGCACACACCGCCCACTGTAACTGAGGGTCTAACAGGTGTCCGGTGTGGGGCTAGGCACGGGGGCCGAGGAAGGGCATCCAGGTCCGCCAGCAGGGCCCACACTGGCTGTGGGCGCTCCCCTCCCCCACCGTGTCCCTGTGGGTGGGTACTTACTTTCTTTGGGCACAAAGTGGATGAGGCGGCTCCTCACCTTCACCTGGGCGGGCTGGATCTGACACTTGCCGGGAGGTGCCCGTCTGCCAACACACAGGAGGTCATGAGTCCCCCTGGGAGCCTGCCCTGAGCATGTCCCTCTGACATCGCCCTCCCCCTCACAGACGGGCAGAAAGGAGAAGGGGCAGTGTGCTTTCAGGCCTGGGCAGGCGTGGACGCTGACAACGTGGCCATTTGTGAAGCACCTACAGTGTGCCCAGCAGTGTGCCCACACACTCCACGCCCCCGGCACCTGTCAGAGCCTGGCCGCAGCACAGGAGCCCCTGCGGTGGTCTGCCCAGGGCCCATCAGCCTCTGCAGGAGGGCCAGGGCTCACATGAGCCATTTCTACCTCAGAGCTTGACCCGCCCTTGGAACATGATCACACCTCACTCCTCCCAGAGCCTGCCAGTCCAACTCGTGTTAACTGTCACCCTCCCCGGGCCCTGGACCCCACAGCCTTGGAGGTGGGTTATTCTCTGCCCCTCTGGTTTCTGGGGATGCAGAAACGGGTTCCTCTTCCTGGAGGAAGCAGGGAAAGATTCAGTCGGTTTAAAGAAAAAAAGGCGGGGAGTGTGTCTTGGGGTTGGCAGCAGAGCAGGGGGACCCGAGGGCCTTGGAGGAGGGGGTTTGGGAGAGAAAAGAGTCCGAGAAGGTTGCCAGGGCTATGAATTGGGCTCTGCTGACATCTTTGAGGGGCACCAGGAAGGAATGGAATTCCGTTTTAATTAGTTTTTGGCTGTTGATCTGTGAGTCTTTGAATGGGACCGACCCGATTCTGGGGCTGATCACGTGGGTGAGGGACTTCAATGAGTTCCATCAGCACGAGGGGAAAGCCCAAGGGGTGAAGCGGCCACGTGACATGAGGTGGCTTCCCGATGGGCCTGGCAAAAGAGGGAAACTGAGGAGGGATGTGGGCCTTTTCCCTCAGAGGCTAAAGAAACGCAAGCCGCCCCACACACTTGTCAAAGCTGGAGACAGGGTGGGCTTTCTGGGGGCTCCGAATGCACACAGACCCAGCAGGGGTTTGTTCCTTGAGGAAATTACGTAAAAAAGTTTGGTCACGTGAAAGGCAGGAGACAGATCAAAAAGTGCCGCAACCGTCATGTTACACGTGGGCGGCAATGGATGACCCCCCAACCCTACTGCTTCGTTCTCCAAATGTTCTGTGACGGGGCCTCCGTGCGATATCCTGCAGGGCAAAGAGACACATTTATTCCCAAAGAGAAAAATGAAAGGGATGAGGAAGGCCAGGGAAGGGAGGAGAGAGGGAGGGAGTCTGGCCTGTTTCTGGCTCCTCCGACCCGCGAGACCTTGAGCAGAACTGCCCGCGGCCGCACCGGCATAACAAGCCGATACCCTGCTGCACAAACCAAGGCAATGACGGGTCCTAGGCGGCATCTGGTGTGAATTAGGTGCTTCCGAAATGTGACATTTCCTTAGAAAAGCACCCTTTAAAAAAAACCAAAAAACTGGAAATGTCCAAGGAATGGGTAAGATAATTAGGGCAGAGTGACTCAACAGAAAATGATGCAGCCATTAAAAACGATCCTTTTGAGGGTGATGGAGCAACGTGGAAATGTTTATACAAAAGAGGGAGAAGGAGACGAAGAAAAACGTAAAGTTTGCATGTGCCTGTCCAACACGATGAAAATCCTGGAGCTGCGCAGGGAAAGATGGGAGAGACCTCGGGGGGCCGCAGGGGGCCTGGGAAGGGCTTATGTCCTTCTTGATAAATAGTCACGCCAGTAACGAACAGGTCTGCGCTTTCAGAAACCGTGTGGTACACAGGAATGTCTGAGAAGCTGTCACAGACCAGAGGAAGCGAAGGAGACGTGATGACTAAACGTAACGTGGGATTCCAGATGGGATTCGGGGGCAGAAAAAAAGGACACGAGGGAAAAACCGGGTTGCCTCAATTTTAAACAGAAGTATGGAGTTTAATGAATAGTAATGTACCAATATTGTTCATTAATCGTGACAAAGGGAATGTAAGAACATAAGATGTTTAAACAATAGAAGACAGTGGGTGTGGGGTGCAGGGGAAAACCTATGTATTATCTTTGCAACTTGTCTGTAAACCTAAAACTATTCTAAAATTTAAAAAAGAATTATTCTCTTTCACCGTGATGATGGGGCCTGTGCTTCTCGGCCCCATCAGTATCCCCGACTCCGTCACTATGGGGAGAGGTGGACGGCGAGGCCGGCAGACTGGTTTTGAATCCTGCCTCTGCCCCTTACCAGCAGGAGGGGCTTGTCTAGTCACTTCCTCTCCTTGGCCCCAGTTTTCTCCTCGTAACAACGGGGATGGATTAATGCCCACCTTAGGGGGCGGTGGAGAGGGAAAAGGAGGTGAGGGCAGTGAGGGCTCCTGGTAGACGGTCCTAGCTGAGCCGGCGCCGCGGGGGAACTCACCTGGAGGGATCGATTACTTTGTAGACGACCCCCCGTGCCGCCGTAGCACTCGGTACAGCCGTGGACATGAAGTACAGCTCCCCTTGGGCAAGAAACAAGGGAAGGGGTGAGAATGCCGCCTGGACCCCGTCCCAGCCAGCCCCACACGACTGCGACGAACCCTCTGGTCAGGGGCCGAGCCGTGAGGGCGGGGTCCTGAGGGCAGCTCGCCTGTGCCCAGAACCAGAGACTGAGCCTGAGAAGGGCGCCAGACATGCCCCGGGGCCTCTGCGGCAGAGTCCCCTGGACCGTGGCCACCCTGCCCGGGCCTGCCCAGGCTCTGACCTCCCTCCCAGTGCCCCAGCCCCTGGTAACCTGCCTGGGTTTCACACCCAGCACCGCACACCTCCGGGCGCAATGAGGGTCGACGGCCCAGCTCCCCGCTCCCTGCCCCCTGGGCGGCGCAGGCACGTGGCTCTCTGAGCCTCTGCTTACGCATCCCACAGTGAAATGCCCCATAGGACTGTTACTTGGATTAAAAAGCCCAATCACCACTAGCTCTTCCTGCTGTTGCCACTGTCACCCCAGATCCAGGTCCTGCCAAGTCCTTGAGGCCAGAGGGAGTCTCCCATGTGGATGCCAGTCCCTGCACTCAGCCCAGTGAGAGCACGGGCAGCTGCAGGACCGCCCCACGCCAGCCTCAGCTCCCTCACCTCTCAGGGCTGTAGTGAAAATGCGGCAAGTGGAATTGGGAGTGCCCAGTGCCCTGTGCGCTCCCAGGGAATGGGAGTTCTCCACTCTCCCCTCACCCCAACCGGCCCCCGGCCTTTGCTGCCAGAGGCACCTGTGTCCAGGAAATAGGCTTCGTTATTCCCATCTGACAGGTGAGAAAACAGAGGCTCAGAGAGGCCAAGTGACTCGTCCAGGGTCACATAGCTGTAGAGTGGTTAAGCCAGGCCCAGGCCTCAGGAACGTCTCTGTGTCCAAGCCCATACTGATGTAGGACACACGGAGGCTGGGAGGCCCACACAGGCCACATCTGTGACGGGTCAGCCATGCTATCCTTGTAGGACAGTGGAGAGCTCTCTCAAGAATGGGGTGGGGGTGGTTTCCCCAAGGAGAGGTTGAGACAGGAAGTGACGGGGGAGCCTGGGTGAAGGCATATCCCCAGCAACTGGCGCAGTCCAGGAGGGCTGCGTGGGGGTGAGGCCTGAGACTCAAGGCCCAAGAAACGCAGGGAATTCTGTGAGGGGGAAGACCCTCACAGAGAGGCGACTTGTGTAACTGGGATAGATCCGGCTGTCGCAGGGAGCTGGTGGTTGGGGAGGGCAGGTCCACCGGCGCTGCTTGAGGTGGGGGTGGGGCACCCACGGTGATGATGCGACCGCGGGAGGGAGGGAGGCACCCTGGACCGCTGGTCCCTGCTGGAGAGTCCATAGGCACAGCCATGAATTTGCCGTGTGTCCTTGGGCCCAACGCTTCCCTCTCTGGGTCCCTTTCTGGAGAGAGGCCCTCTGGAGCCACGGTCTCCTCCCCGGCTACGCAGCCCTGCCACCCGCGCTGCAGCTCCCTGGAGAGACTCAGGGCTCCCGCGCATTCCACCCCGCAGCCTAGAATGCCCTTCTGCAGTGTCTTCCCCGGGCAGACCCAGCGCAAGCTGGAGGCCCCGCCCTGGAGGCCCCCGGGGGCCAGGCTGCGTATCGCGCTCCCCACCCCATGACTAAGTATGAACGGTCAGCCTCGGTTTCCCTGTCTGCACAGCGACAGGGTTGGGGCGGCCTCAGGGCACGGCCTCCTCCAGCCTTGATCTGCTGGGAGCCAGGCCCCTCCCCAGGCACAGGCAGGTGGCCCCATCAACGCTGCCTGGAGCCCCGCCGCCCTCCTGGTCTCTCTCATGTGGACTGTCCCTGGAGGACACCGGGCCAGCAGAGGTCCTTGTTTTGCAATTGGCACGTATCAGAAGGACAACTGGCAGGACGGAGGCTGGAGCCTGAAGCTGGGAGAGGTCTGTTTGCACTGGAGCCCAGAGCTCTGTGCCTCCCAGGGGCTGACTGGCCACGCCCGCCAGCAGGCTGTCCCTGGGCTGCCTGTCACATCACTCAGTGTCAGAGGGCTGAGGACGGGCCCCTGGGAAATGCACCTTCCAGCCCCTGCCTCTCTATGGGAGGGTTACAGTGGGGAGGGCGGAGAGAGAGCATCCCTCCTTCCAAAACACGTTAACCCCCTATTGACCAAAAGAAAAGATTTTCAAAAGCCCAGTAGGCTTGGGGAGGGCAATGGGGGCTGGGGCTGCCCTTTGGAAAATTTAGATTCTGATGAGTGATGGTTCAACAAAGGTTTCCCAGACTCAGGCCTGGGGGCTCTGGGCACTGGGCTCTGCAGGGGGACACCCCTCAAAAGGCCCCCGGGTGGGCGTTGCCCAGCAACTGGGCCAAGCATCCACTCGGCCCCACTGGGAGCCCCTAGGTTTTTGTCTAGGGACAATCCAGGGCCAAGGACAAAGGCAGGAGGCTGGAACAGGATCCAGCCCTTGCGGCCCCTCTTCCTCTCCCCTCCCCCACTGTTCCTTGCATTGAAACACAAGTGCCTGAATGCAGGACCTGCTAACAGGCAAGAAGGCGGTGTCTATCCACTTTGTGAAGACAATGTGGCTTCATTTCATAGGCCCCAATACGCTGGACGTCAGGCACCCAAGGCTGTGAAGGTCTTGGGAGGCGCTCTTGCCCGCCCTGCCTGCGCTTCTACCGTTACAGAGACTTTTGGTCCCCTAACTGCCTCCAACTTGTCCCCAGGATATCACGCCATCCCTTGCAGCAACCTTACCCCGGGGGGAGAGGGGAAGGGGGAGGGAACTGAAGCTCAGACTGGTGAGGATGAGGCTCAAGCAAGGTCTCAATCCCACCGAACACACCATTCTTTATCCTGAACGTGGTTTCAGGCCTGAGACCCCATCCCTTGAACCCCAGGTCAGAAGGACCCACAGGGTGGGGACCAGTCAGGCGTGGGCAGCCCAGGACTGCTCACCGGCCTCGTCCTCTGCAAAGGAGATGATGTGTGGATGGTAGTTGTTGATGAGGCCCGGGAACTCGCAGGTCTGGCCACGGCCCATGCAGAGCTCGCTGTACCGCCAGTGGCCCGTCTCCGGGTTCTCTCGGAGGGACATCAGACGCCTGCAAAGGAGGGTGAGCTGTGGGGTCATGCCTGGCATGGTGCCCAGGGGAATCCTGCCCCCCCCTCAAATCCATCCATCCACTCATCTATTATCTATGCAACTACAACCATATATAATTACAGGCTCCAGTGCAAAATGAGTGTGTATGTCCCCTTGTTCAAAAAGTTTTAAGAATTTCAAGAGAGCAACAGCAGAGCATTAACCCAAGCACGGGTCCTTCTGAGCGTGGGGCCCTTGACATCCACAAAACTAGCCCTGTGTGACATCTTTACTGAGCACCTACTGTGTACCACAGAAGCAGGTAGGGGAAGGCACCGAGACTGAGGGACCTGCATGGTTCCAGCCCCCTCCACTCAGCCCCACCCACTGACCAGCAGGAGGCAGTCAGGAGCTGACTTGGATGTCAGTACCCGTGAGGCTGGTGCCCAGGAGTGTGAACGAACTTTGGAGCTGCCTCCATGTCAGAGCATGAGATGGAACCTGGGTACCTTCACGGTACACTGATCTGACCCCTTTCTCCCTTTCCCCACCTGTCAATCACCGACTCGTTGTCCCCTCTGCTGGGAAGCCCTCCTGACTGCTCCTGCATTGGGCTTCTCCGGCGCTGCACACAGGCTCCCTGAGGTTGGCCTAGAGTGGACTGAGTGTCTGTCTGTCTGTCTGTCTACCTGACTTGGGTATCGGGTGCTCTTCAACTCTGTTGTTCTGGCCCCAGCCCCGAGTCTATCCCAACAGATGGGCTTGGGAAAGGTTGGCAGAATTAGTTAAATCTCTGATCCGGTGATTTGGGTGATAGGAGAATCGGGGTAAAAAAACAAAGGCTTCACCTAGACCCACTTTCCAGATGGAATAGCTGAGTCCCAGAGGCAGGCCCCGTGGGAGGGGCGGGGCTGAGATAACGATCCAGAAGCCAGAGGCCCAGCTGTGGGCTCTCTCAGCTCTAGCTGCCCACGAACTGGCCACGAACCCACCCAGGGCAGCAGCCTGTGAGAGGTGAGAATTCTCCTGCCAGCCCCGGGCTCCCTTAATTTCTTATTTCCCCTCCAGAGGAACAGCTGCCCTCACGTGCAGAGTCTAGACTGGGGATAATCAACAGCTACCACGTATCGAATGTGTACTAAGTTCTAAGTGCTGTGTGTGTATTAATGAACTCAGTCTTCAAACTATGCCAGAAGACAGCTACTGTTACCATCTCCATTTTGCCAATGAGGACACTGAACCACAGAGAAGTCAAGTGACTGGCTCAAGGTCACATGGCTAATAAGGGGACCAGGACTCGGGCCCAGGCCATCTCAGTTGCACGTCCAAGCCTCGTGCCAATTGTACAACTTCCCTGGGCCTCACTGGTCTTCAGTTTTCTTCTCTGTGAGAATGAGGTGGTCGTGAGGCCCCATAAGCTCCCCTGGGGAAGGAGTCTGACCCACAACAGGTTTGGGGGTGTGTCCTGCCCCCCGTGGAGGCCCACTGCCGCGGCGTGTGGGAATCGGGCAGCAAGCCTCCAGGGGCCCCCGTGGGCAGACCTTGGCCAGAGCCCCAGCTCCCCTCTTCCCAGCAGGGTGGCCTCTCTGGCCTCCCCTGGACCAGTACTCCCTGGGACCCTGGTCAGCTGGTGCAGTGACAGGTCTTGCCCCCCAGGGTGGCCATGAGCAGTCTAGGAAGCTGTTAGCGTCCCTTCCACCTTGCTCCTTTACCCTCCCGGCCTCCTAGAACTGAGGCCAGGCCACTTACCCGCTCATGAAATCGCCAAAAATGTAGAGGCCGTTGAGATTGGGGTACTCGCAGCCCCGGTACACGTAGCCCCCGGTGACCGACTTGCCCATTTTGTGCGGGTAGGCGAATATGGGCAGCACGTCATCTGCAGGGTGGGGAGACGCTGGGGTGAGTCCCGGCGCCAGCCCCTCCCCCACAGGAAAGCTTTGTGGATGGTCCCCAGTCGCCGGACAAGGGCATGTGAGGCCACTAGGGGGGCCAGAGATGGGGACCCAGATGCTCACCAAGGGAAGGACGTGCTTACAGCTTGGGGAGGAAAGCATATATTTGCGGGGGGGGGGGTGGGGTGAGGTGAGGAGAAGAGCAAGGAACATCCCAGGAGAACTGGGGAGGGGGGAGAGACAAAGGAGGTCCCAGGTGGGGCTACGTGT
>PVJD01014344.1:0-29545 GCA_004026545.1 Mormoops blainvillei | reverse complement strand
AAGCTAAAGCAATTATAAACTTATTAAAATTGTAATTCTGGACATGAGCATGCTGGTATCCTATCTCTATCACCTGGATCACTGATGTCTAAAATTCTTTGCTAAATGAATATTTCCCACCTGTACAAATTACCATATTTTTGCTCTCCAGAATATCAAATTATTAAATTTCACCCATCCTCATAAATTTTATATGTACATTTAAAAATAAATACAGGACACATGTTTGCCAGCCTGACATATGTCCAGCATTGTAGAGCAGCTTGCAATTTCATGGTAAAGCTTGTATCTGAGGTGAACCACTGTCATAACCTCTTTGACCTTACTCTCTTGGGTGACAGGAAGCCAAGACCTTTGACATGAAAGTGATGTCCATTTTGCTTTGCACCCACATTAAGGTGTGATATTGAAAGGTGGAGTGAGACATTTTCACACACTTGTGTTCATAATTTGTCATATTTCTAAAATTTAAGTCTCAGGATAGAAAAGGATGAGTAAAATACTGTTTGATACTTTTGTATAACATAGGATATGAGATTGGCATAGCTACTTCCCTAAATTATAATCTAGTAATATTTATTCTATTATGAAAGTCTCAAAATTTTTGTAATCAAAAATTTTAATATAAACATGCAATGGAAATAACTTGATTTTATAGTGAGCCCATTAAAAATTATGATTCACTTTCAGCCAAGATAGAGGCGTAGGCAAATACTCTTTTGTCTCCTTGCACAACCAAAAGAAGGACGACAAATAGAAAAACAAAATATAACCAGAACTGCCAGAAAATCGAGCTGTATGGAAGTCTGACAACCAAGGAGTTAAAAAAGAAACATTCAACCAAACTGGTAGGAGGGGTGGAGACTGGCAGCTGGGGGCAGACAGGATGCATGGCAAGGTGGGGGCTGGCAGACTGGGTGGTCCCACATTTGTCTGCGGATAAACCAGGAGGAACAACTGGGGAGTGAGAGATACATGCAACTCGGTTCCAGTGCATGGAAAAGAAAACCTCAAAACCTCTACCTGTAAAGATCAGTGATATTTGTAGAGGTGGGAGAAACTGCCAGTCTCACATGTGAGTTTGTTTGAGAGAACCACAGGGTCCTAAAATGTACACAAACCCACCCACCTGGGAATCAGCACCAAAGGACCCAATTTGTTTGTGGCAAAAGAAGTACTTGAAAGAGTGCCAAGAGCTAAGCAGGCGGCATTGTTCCCTCTCACACCCCACAAGGCAGTGAGATGGGTTGCCCTGCCCTGGGGAACACCTAAGGCTCTGCCCCTCACAACGTAATAGGCACACTGAGACAAAAAAAATATATAGCCCAAACAAAAGAACAGATCAAAGCTCCAAAAATACGACTAAGCGATGAAGGGCAAGCCAATGTAACAGATGCAGAGTTCAAAACACTGGTAATCTGAAGACTCACAGAATTGGTGGAGTGTGGTCACAAAACAAAGGAAAAAGTAAAGGCTATGCAAAGTGAAATAAAGAAAAATACACAGGGAACCAATAGTGAAGAGGAGGAAACTGGGACTCAAATAAAAGATTTGGAACAAAAGGAAGAAATAAACATTCACCCAGAACAGAATGAAGAAACAAGAATTTGCAAAAATGAGGAGAGGCTGAGGAACCTGTGGGACAACTTTAAATGCTCCAACATCTGAATCATAGGGATGCCAGAAGGAGAAGAGGAAGGGCAAGACATTGAAAACTTATTTGAAAAAATAATGAAGGAAAACTTCCCCAATCTGGCAAAGGAAATAGAGTTCCAGGAAGTCCAGGAAGCTCAGAGAGTCCCAAAGAAGTTGGACCCACGGAAGCACACACCAAGGCACATCATCATTACATTACCCAAGATTAAAGAGGAGAGAATCTTAAAAGCAGCAAGAGAAAAGGAGAGAGTAACCTACAAAGGAGTTCCCATCAGACTATCAGCTGATTTCTCAAAAGAAACCTCACAGGCAAGAAGGGGCTGGAAAGAAGCATTCAAAGTCATGAAAGGCAAGGACCTACATCCAAGATTACTCTACCTGTCCAGTAAAGCTATCATTTAGAATGGAAGGGCAGATAAAGTGCTTCCCACATAAAGTAAAGTTAAAGGAGTTCATCATCACCAAGCCTTATTACATGAAATGCTACAGGGACTTATCTAAGAAAAAGATGATCAAAACTATGAGCAGTAAAATGACAACAAACTCACAACTATCAACAACTAAACCTAAAAAAAAAAAGGAAGAAAACAAAAACAAACTAAGCAAACAACTAGAACAGGAACAGAATCACAGAAATGGAGATCACATGGAGGGCTATCAGTGGGGAGAGGGAGGGTGGAGAATGTGGAAAAAGGTACATGGAATAAAAAACATAAGTGGTAGGCACAAAATAGATGGGGGAGGTTAAAAATAGTATAGGAAAGGGAGAAGCCAAAGAACTTATAAGTACGACCCATGGACATGAACTAAGGGGGGGAATGTTGATGGGGAGGTGCAGGGTAGAGGGGAATAATGGGGAGAAAAAAATGGGACAACTGTAATAGCATACTCAATAAAATATATTTTTAAAAATCATACAATAAAACATAAAAGTAAAAATTATGATTTATTCATGCAACATAATGAAGTTTTTGTTAAAAGCAGGAGGTAATTACAGGGTCTGGCACAAATAACATCCCTGTTTTATTACAAAAATTTTTATTACAAAATCATAAGCATGTAATTCTATATCATAACAATATCACACTCAAGCACACCATATGACATTTTAGGTGAGTGTTCAAATTAAAACTATAAATTATTATACCCATATTACTACCCTGCCAACCACACTCAAGCAGGCCTTACTTCTGCTAGACCCTGCATAATTATTTTGATATTGAAAATAATATATATTTCCACAAAGTATCTTAATTGAATAAAATTATATAGGTTTAAAGATTACAGTAGTATAATACATCATCTGTATATATTGTATTGTGTTCACCATCCCAAGTCACATCTCTTTCCACAAACATTTATTCTCTCTTTACTCTCTCCTACCTCCCCCCAGCCCCATCTAGTAGTGAACATATTGTTGTCTATGAGGTTTATTTTATTTTATTTTATTTTATTATTTTATTTCTTGCTTAATCCCTTCGCCTTACCGTCAGGCCTCCCCACAGCTCTTAGTCTGTGGTCTGCATCTGCAAGGCTGTCTCTATTTTGTTAGTTAATTTGGTTTATTAGATTTCACATATAAGTGAAATTTGTCTTTCTCTGACTGGCTTATACTATTAAGTGATACGCTTAATATGAACATTAAAATATTTTAAAATAACACAAGAAAGTTTATCTTATATTTAAGGAGAAGGCCTTGGAAATGGGGAACAAAGATTGTTTTTCTCTTCATTTTAAGCCTGGCTATTCTGAGATTTTTAAAGGATATGTGTATATTATTTTGTTTATGAAGAAACTCAGTATATTACATCTGAGCATTGGGATAATAGAGATGTTCATTTTTATCTTTAATTTTTTAAATTAAATATTAATATATGCCCTAAAATACATAGAAAATTATAAATTCAAAAACATAGCACCATACCTGTTCTTATAGTATCAGAAGAAAAAAAATATACTGTAGCATTTCTACCATCAGTGTTACATCAGTGTACTGAAGTATTTTTTATTTTAATATTTAAGGAAAACTGCTTCTGGAAAAATATTGTAGAATAAATCACGTACTGTAATATAAGTTATAGATTAACAAACAAAACAATACAATAATACTTAATGAACTGTAGCTTTTTTACCCTCTTCATAGGTTTGTCTATGTTCATAAAATGAGATACCTTTTATATAAAAAATTATACTTGAAAGTGATTAAAACTATTATTGTAAAAAGGTGTTTTTTATTTGTCAAATTTATTTTAAATGAGAGTATTGATTTTACCAGAAATACATTTTAATATGATATTGAAACAAATCTTTCCAAAATCTATAATAGGAATTTTCAGAGTAGAGTTTTAGGTACTAGGACAACAATATGCTCAAAACCCCTCATATCAAAGCAAGTAGACAAGTTCCTGGGAGACTGTTCTTGGACCTTTATTGCAACATTCCAATGAAATTTCCAGTAACCTTGAGCACAGTGTGTTAGTTTCAATCCAATATTTTATTTCTGCAAATCAACTGTTGATTATCCATCCTGATGAAAGTACATCTAACTACAACTTTCTTCCCCTTAGCAACTATTTTGTGATGGTCATGGATATTTCAGAGCTATCTGATCTATGACAAACTAGACATAATTGTAATAAACTATAGTCTGAAAAATTCACATCAAGATATTCATAGATGGGTTTTTGCCCTCAACATGTGTTTCATAAGTGATTGTTTGTAGATCAAAGCATAAGGGGAACCCTTCATATGCAGTTTGCCTTTGCATATATTCTGAAATCGACACATGATATTCTACATACCAAGAGACCATGAAAATGTTTAGGAATTTACCCATACTGTTTCAAGATTTTTGTAAATATTATGCCTTCAATAGTGATGAAAGGAAATAAGTGGGATGTTTATTAAACATAAAAACTTTAATATTTATAGTTAAAGTTACAGCTAGTAAAAAAACAAATACAGGAAATTTTTTATCTGTTATGTGACTTTATTTTCAAAGCAAAATAAGCATTTTAGTCATATTAAGTATGCCGCTGATACTATTGAGTAGGATTTAGAAATAAGTAATCTGATAATTTTTTTCAAGCTTATAAAGACCTTGAGAAGGATCAATGAACAAGTCTATGTCTGATTATAAAATCAATGACAAGAAAATTAGACTAAGAAGCTATATGGCATGCAGTCTGTAAGTTAAAATGCTATATTTAGATCTTGGACTTGAATGCAGTTAAATAGCAACTGGAGAGGAACCACATCATCTTCAATCTCATCCAGCTCAAGAGAGAACCCCTGGGTATTGGGTATTGAAATGTTGGCTCTTGTGGAGGAGAAGCAACATCAAGTGGTTTGTAACATTGCTTGCTACTCACTTTTTTTGCACAATGCAACCAAACCGATGTTTTAGTTTTCATGATTTTTTTTAACAGCTTATCATAAATGTTCAAGTTGATTGCCATTATTGGTATGTGAGGTTAAGAGATTTATAAATTGTTTTTTTTTCTGACACTTTTTTTTCCTACTGGTTCAGGATAACTCGAATGAATAAAAATAAAACATAATGTTTAAAAATTCAATAATAATATGATCTAATACTAAGTACTTCAATATGCCAAGATTTGTTCTAAGTGTTGTGCATGGATTAATCCATTTAACCATCACAAACTCTAGGCTTAGCTAATATTTTTTATCACCCATTGATAAAATTAGTTTCTTAGGTATTTTTTTTAGCAAATAAAGAAAGGAAGCCCTAGGAATTTATAATGCTTTTTAAGGTAATATAAGTTACAATCCATGTCCTTATTCAAACTGTTCTAAAATACAGACAATAGAAATCATGGTGCTTTAAAAAATAGAATCTATAAAGAAGTCAAACTGAAATGTGATATATTTCCTTCCTCTTCAATTCCATTTTCCTTCTCTTCTATTTCTGAATCATTCTCATTTTATATATTCTTTATTGTAGGCCCCCTGAAATTATTTTTCATATAAAATAGCTGAGTATAATCTATATTAAATGAAAATCACAAATAATTGTTGTTTCTTTTTACAATTAATAACACTACTGTGCTAATTTCCACTTCATTATATAGGCATTTAAAAAGTCTACATCCTCCCTAGGGTAAACGCATCCTTTCCAGCTGGAATTGGGCTAGAAGGAGGAATAAGAACATGGTAGAATGAGGATAAACAGTGGAGACTGGGAGTTCCTGAAGGGCTTTAGACATAGGAAGTAATGGCTGGGAAGACATGTAACTAACTTTTTAAAAACTTATATTCATGTTGGGAGTAGAATGGGTATAAAAATTTGAGAAATTTTTCTTTACCTTGGGAGAATATATATTCACATTTATAAATCACCTTTTAAAGACTATCTGATTCCTGAAGGAGTAATCATTCATATGCAGCCCTAGGAAATAAAGACATACTATCACTGTGTCAAAAACAACAAAAATCTCCAACTCTTGTTTCAGGAATTTTTGGATGGGACAAAACAGGGGAAAGGGATCACTATTAAGCTACTGTGGTAATTAGAGGTGACAGGGCCTGGACAAGGTGAGTCCAGTGAAAGCCTAGGTGATGTAACTGTACAGTATGGTATGAATTCAGTGTTATTCATAGAGTCAGAGCACAGTGAGGTAGGTCAAGGTAAATAGGGCTACAGGTAGGCGGTAAATGTTATTTTGTGTATTTGATTGGAACATCACAAACAGGCGACCACTCTGGAAATGATTGGAAAATTGGAAGTACAAGAGGGTGATTACGGATATACTTAGGATTCATAAGTATATGGGTTACAAGTAAAGCTATGTGGGTGGACTCCATTGGCAAGAAAATGTACTCAAGAAAGAAAATGGCTTTAGAAAAATATGTGACAGAAATATTTAAAGAGTAGGAGCAGGAAGAGATTCTAACTAGAGACTCAACACAGAAAGAAAAATATAAAATAATAAAATGGTTTGAGTAAGTATAAGGAAGTTTTTTTCTCCAAGATGAGATGAGTAAGGAGCCACAAATGTTGATGTACAGTTAGAATAAGAAATGTTGTAAGGTAGTATATGTATTGGGTTGGCAAAAAGTCCACTTAGTTTTTTTCCATAAAAGACAATGTTTTCATTTTCTCCAATAACTATATTGATTTGGATATTTTGAGTATGTTGGCTCTCTCCTGTGTGGTATAACATTGACTGTTCTCAGTTAATGTCTTGATTTGATCGCGACCAACTTCAGCTGGTCTACCCTACTGTGGCACATCCTCCAGCGAGAAGTCTCCAGATTGAAATTTCGCAAACCACTTTGGATGCATTTTGATCAGTCACAGATCCTTCTCCAGACACTGCACAAATCTTTTGTTTGTGTGTTTCAGTTGTGTTTTTACCTTTCTTAAAATAACAAAGCACAATATGCCAAAAATGTTGCGTATTTTCTTCCATCTTCAATATTAAAATGCCTACACAAAAATTCACCAATTTGATAATTTTTAAAAATGCATGCTGTTATTACAGCTGTCACAATACAGTCTAACAAGACTCTTTTGAATGAAGTTAAATAAGACAAGTAAGAGTTACTACAGCCGTCTTATGGAAAAAAACAAACTTTATGGCCAACACAATTCTTAATGAACATAAAGATTATTTTATAAGCAATGTTATATTCTGTTTTAGCATTATAAGTACAATACTGTTACTATTTGTCTACTGTCATTAATATATCATGAAAGGGTAACTGGAAAGATTCTCAGTAAATGGGAAAATTATTTTGAGTGGATTCACTTCAAATAAAGGGCATATAATTATAGGTGAGTAATTAACTTAGGAAGCTTTCAAATTTCTATGAAATCATATTTTAGAGTAGCCAGTGTTGAAATATGGGAGACAAATGACCTGGATGAACAAAAGTAAACAGAATGAATTTTCAAATATAAATACAATAAGGCATGAGGCTAGGCACATAAACTGGCACATTGACCTGCATTTTCATTAGATGTACTTATAAGGGAAGTTACAGGACCAATATAATTAAAATATCTCCCAGTGATGGTTGAAAATTGTCCTGATTATATGATTATATGAACTATATAAAGGAAGTCTAATATTTCTATAAAAATGTATATTACTGTAATAAATAGATTTGTCTATATATTTATATAATATCTAATAAAAAGATATGTTGTTATATATGTGTATATATTATTTTTTTAGAATAGAAAGGAGGGAGGGAGACAGGGAGAGAAACATTGATGCAAGAGAGAACATCAGCTGGTTGCCCCTCTCATGTACCCCAATCAGTACAAAACCCACAACCCGGGCTTGTGCTCTGACTGGGAATTGAACCTATGACCTTCTGGTTTAGAGGATGACACTCCAACCAACTGAGCCACACTGCCAGAGCTGTTATAATTTTTCTTTATGTTGGATTATACGACAATAACTTATAAACTCAAGTTTTAAGCAAAGCTTTAAAATGTTGATTGATCTCCCTAATGGCTAGTAATGTTGAACATTTTTTCATGTGTTTATGGGCCCTCTGTATGTCCTCCCTGGAGAAGTGTCTGTTCAGGTCCTTTGCCCATCTTTTAATTGGATTGCTTAACTTTCTAATGTAGGATGGGATACTACAGGCTGTAAAAAGGAAGGCACTCTTATCCTGTGTGACAGCATGGATGGACTTGGAGATATTTATGCTAAGTGAAATAAGCCAGTCAGAGAAAGGCAAATACCATATGATCTAGCTTATAAGTGAAATCTAATTAAAAAATAAACTGACAAAACAGAACCAGAGACATGGATACATGAAACGGACTGACAGATCTCAGTGAGGAGGGGAGTGGGTGGGACTGGATAAAAGAAGGTGAAGAGATTAGCCAACAAATATGTATATGCATAACCTGTGGACACATATAATAGTGTGGTAAAGGCCAGGGTTGGGGGTGTGGGTGGAAGTTTGCAAAGGGGGGCAATGGTGGACATCTGTAATAATATTCACAATCAAAAATTTAAATAAATAAAATGTCGATTGATGCTTTCATCATGAGAGTCAAAATCAAAGCATTCATAAATGTAATTTGTCTATAAAGGATCTATGTCAGTGTACATCTATTGCAAGAACTGTAAATCAGTATAAGGTTTTGGCAATCAGTTAGCTATATTTTAGGCCGAACAATTTGCAAAATGTTAAAATATACTCTGCAGAATTGCTTGTGCTAGACTTATTTAGAAACATCATATGAAGCTACATATAATAGGTTGGGCAAGTGCAACAGAGTAATTTTCTCTCCATCACCGCTTTTCCCCCTATACCCTCTTCTTACTCTTCCCACTCCCTCTCCCCCCTGGCTGTCACCACTCTATTGTCCATGTCTATAAGCTCTTTTTTCTTTTTTGCTTAATCCCTCTACCCCCACCCAGCCCCCTGTTCCATAGCTATCAACCTGCTCATGAGTCTGTCTTTATTTTGCTTGTTAGTTCATTTTGAAGAAAAGCAATTAAAAACAAGACCAGAAGAAATCATTTAAAAATCTTAATTTAATATAAATTTAAAAAATATTAACTTTCTTAATGTTTTCAACTTCAAGTAGTGGAAGTCTCAGACCAATTAATTATTGAGAAACAAATTAAGGGGTAAAATATCTCTACATCTTTTCATATCAGATATATACTATATTAATTTTCAACTTTAGATTACTTTCTAATTCAATTTTGAGTTTTCCTTAAATCTCAGAAATGAACTCTGCATATCCATTTTTTTTCAGATCTCAGTTACTGCAGATTTTGATAGTATAAGTTATTAGCATATTCAATATGTGATACAGCCCATTTTAAATTTTACTCTTATTTGTTTTAACTTTCACTTTTTTGAGGAAAAAAAAATCACCCATTCTATCTTTTGCTATAATTTTTATCCTCCTTTTTTCCCTAAACCTACAATGCCTATTTATAGCCAAAATAATCTTATCGTTCCCTGGCTTCTATATATCCACATGGCTAAGATGATAATTTGAAATGTCTTTTTTGAAAATCTTCTGTTAAGCCTATCTTTCCAAGAGGAAGGATGTAGCAGCCTAGGTTTCATAGGTGGGGGAAACATAGGTATAGTTCACATTATATGTGTTCCACCCATATTTCCTACCAAGTTGTTTGGCCACATTTCAAATGACAGCACCTGCATGACTTTTTGGTCTGATGTCTCTCCCTGGCTGCCAAAGTGCTCTCTGTGGGCCTGCAGCACAAGCTCAGAATTAATGACCCCTATTCCCCAGTGACTGATAGAAATTGAAGAATAAATAAATCAGCTGCTGCACCAGTCAGGTGCAGTAACTGTGAACCATATTAGTTCTGAATTCCCCCATGGAATTACGCTTAGTTATCTATGAGGTAATGTGCTCTATTGGCATTTCCCCCCTCTGCTTTTCCACCTACCCACTCCCTTACAGTTGTTTCTTGGAATAATCTCTCTGATAAGGAGAAAAGCCCATCTCCAGGTACGTTGCTGGGTAAACCAAAGAGTATAAACCAAATGTTATGGTCAGAAAATTTGAGGGAAAAATTATCTCTAGACCAAAATGACATTTTCCTCATAGCAGGGTAAGAGAGAGTAAAATGACTCTCAGAGAAAAAAATATATAATTCACAGTAAAGTACAGATATTCATTTAAATAAAAACTGAAAACAGTGAGTTCAAAAGTAATTATAAAAATGTATGAAAGGTAGAAGGATAATGCCAGGTGGATTATTTGAACCATGAGATCAAATGGTGAGTAACATACATGCAAATATGAGGGAGTAGCTGATGCTGACATATCATTATAGCTCAACCATCTAATCCCAGTGAAATATTAGGACAATACATGTATCTTGTTAGCTTATCTCATGAAATATGTTTCTCCTGTATCACTAATTTGCTTCCTCAGAATTTTCTTTGAAGTTTCAGGCCATTCCTTCGTACTTGGTCACAACCTGGATAGACTATGGAGTTAATACCCCTGGGTATTCTGTTAATTGAAGAGTGTCAGATTTTAGCAGACATTGCTTAAATATTCTAAATGCTAGTGAGAAAATTCTTGATGGTTCATTTGTGGATTCCCAGCAGGACTGTGAGTCCACATTGCCCACAGTGTTAGCCAATATATTAATCTCTTTCTCCTTTCCCTAACTTTCACATTGCTTTACTTATACTTACTGGAATAATCACATCTTAAATAAACTACTTGAGTTTTAGTCCTTATTCTGTCTCTAGTTATGGTCAAAAGTTAAGACAATGGAGAAGTATTCGAAAAGCCATCGAACATGTACAGTAATATTAAAATTCTAGTTTAGAGTAGAAATGGGCTAGAAAAATACTGAAAATCAATAGCATGTAAGTTGGAATTGAAGTAATGAAATATTTTAAAGTCTATGTATTATCCAGAAGTAACATAAATATGTAAATTTACCATAATAACTCCATCAGTTGGTTCAGACTAGTAGCAAGATAATTAGAAGAAATAAATAACTTCCAAATAGAGGGGCAATGTGAATTGAGAAGAAAAAAAAGAACATTCAAACCCCCGTCCCTCAAAAAAAAAACAACAAAAGGAATTATTCTTCAAAAATAAAACAGAAATAACTACTTTTGGAGATACACAACAATTGAGAGAATGTGTTGCCTGTACATAATATAGGTCATAAATGTGGATATACATAGAAAAAGAAAAACATCAAAGAGGTTAAGGTTAAAAATTATTTTTCATATTAATTGACCTAACAGATAATATTTTTGCTTAAAATAGTAGAAAAATGCATTTGATTATGCATGTTTATGTGTATATCCTATATATTTATATATATGCTTATATGTAAGTGAAATGAATGACAACAATGTTATAAGCAATAGGAGAGAGGAATTAGGAATGCTTTATTATAATGTTCTGGCACTACCAGTGCAGGGTACAGTGATATCTGAAAATGTCTTTGGATTAGTTGGAAATGTATCTTGCTAACTCTTGGGCAACCACTGAAAATAAGTATATAAAGGTATATACTTGATATGCTAAAAAGGGAGAAGAAATGGAATCATATAAAATGCTCAATTAAAACCAAAACAGGCAGAAAAACAGTGGAAGACAAAATAGGAACAAAGAACAACAAATCAAAATAGTAACAAATATGGTGGGTATTATTTCAATGATATCAACTTTCTTTGTCGACTGTCAATAGTAGAAGTGTGCCAATTAAAAGACAAGTATCGTAGAGTGAATAAAAAAATATGACCAAACTGTATGTTGTCTTTATAAGAAACCCATTTTAAATATAAAAATATTGATAGTTTAAAGTAATTGGATGGATAAAAGTATATAATGCTAACACTAATCAAAAGAAATCAATAGTAGTTATATTATCCTTTCAAATAGAGCAGACTTCAAAGAAATGAAAATTATCAAGAAAATAGAGGGATATTACATAATGATAAAGAGGTCAACTCTCTAAAAAGACATAACCTTTGAAGTATAGACACCTAATAACAGAATGTCAAACCACATGATGAAAATAATTGGACACATAGAAGGCTTCTGGTCAAGGTGGTGGCATAGATATTCAATAATTGTGGTACTCACATCCTCTCACAAACACATCAAAATTACAACTACACTGCAGAAAACAATTATTGAGAACCACCTGAAATGTTCCTGAACAAAAGTCCTACAGGATATAAAGAAGAAGCCACACTGAAGGTTATAGGGCAGAGGGGAGGAATCCTTAGTCCCACACGCACAGGTGGTAGATAAAAATTGAGATATATTTTCACTGCAGAGTTTCCCCCTGAGGAGTGAGGCCCCTTGTCCCAGGGTTCCAGTGCCAGGAAGAAAAGTCCCCATAACGTTTGTCTGTGAAAACCAGCAGGGGTTGTGGCTGAGGGAAATGGTCACTTGCTCAAGTCCCTGGTGTGCCTATTACAGGGCCCATGCGGAGCCTTTTCAGACTCACTAACTCCGAGCCTCAGCATTGGGGAGCAGCTTGGAAGGCACCAGAAACATACAGGAAGGAACTGAATTGGCTTCAGGGGTAGTGCTGGAGGGGCAGCTTTTTCACAGACCGAAGTTCTGGCAGAGGCCAATGCTGTTCCTTTGCTGAGCCCTCACACCGCACTGTAGGAGGTACTACATCTTCATCTCCATCAGCCAGACTAACAGTTTGCCACACCATGGTGAATCCCTGAGACCACATACCACCCAACTTGCTCATGCTGCAGACTTTCCTAAAGTCTTTCAGTCAAGCAGCATCTGGCCTCAGTGTGCCCCATAGCTCTTGCTAAGTGTCCCTAAGCCTGGCACAAGTGGCAGCTGATCTTGGTTTTTAGCTTAGCATCTACTGGACACCTCCAAGCCCAGCACAAGTAGCAACCATCCACAAATTGCTTTGTTGCTCATGCTGCGTGGCTCCAGACAGCACAGGTTGGCAGGTGGCTGACCTTGGCCTGCACCTCCTGGAGGCTCCAGAGCCATGAACCTACGAGACAGCTTCAAACCACACCAGGGCACTACCCAAGCACATCCACTAGAGACACATTCAAGGGGAAACTCGGCAGGCACCAGGGCCCCACTGAAGCAAGTCCTTCTCTTTGAGGTCGGCCCCTGTACAACTGATTCTCCATGGTTGTCACAAGCAGTCCTTGCAGCCTATCTGCCTAGGGGTAAATTCCTCCCATTGAATTGCAGACAGCAATTAATGCTCAACTATCACAGAAGGGTGCACACAGTCCACACCTGTGTGGGGGTCACCTAAAGCAACCAGCTTGGGTGACAGGGGAGGCTGCGGCATTGGACCCTACAGAACACCTACTATATAAGGCCACTGTACCAAGATTTGCAGACAAGGCAGCTCTACCTAATACTCAGAAACAAACAAAAGCAGGTAGCCAAAATGAAGAGACAAAGAAACATGTCCCAAATGAAAGAACAGGACAAAACTGCAGAAAAAGAACTAAACAAAATGGAGATAAGCAATCTACCAGATGTAGAGTTCAAAACACTGGTTATACGGATTCTAAATGAATTTAGAAGTATAGATGACTTTAGTGAGAATTTCAGCAAAGGCACAGGAAACATAAAAATGGAGATATAAAACAAAAACTGAGTCAGAAATAAATAATAAAATAACTGAAATAAAGAATACAGGGAATCAATGGTAGAGTGTCTAGATGAAGCAGAGGGTCAAATAAGAAATTTGGAATATAAAGAAGAAGAAAACACCCAATCAGAACAGGAAAAATGAAAAAAAAATTAAACATGAGGATAGTTTAAGGAGTCTCTGGGACAACTTCAAGCAAACCAACATTTGTATTATGGGGGGTGCCAGAAAAGAGAGAAAGCAAGGAATTGAAAATCTACTGGAAAAAATAATGACCGAAAACTTTCCTGACTTGGGGGAGGAGATAGACATACAATTCCAGTGCTGAGAATTCCAAACAAGATGAACCAGAAGAAGCCCATACCAAGACATATCATAATTAAAATGCTAAAGGTTATAGACAAAGAGAGAATCTTAAAAGCAACAGGAGAAAAGCAGCTAGTTACCTATAGGGGATCTCACATGACTGTCAATTGATTTTTCAACAGAAGCTTTGCAGTTCAGAAGGGATAGCAAGAAATACTCAAAGTGATGAAAAGCAAAGACCTACAGCTAAGATTACTCAACCCAGCAAAGCTATTATTTAGAATAAAAGGACAGATAAAGAGCTTTTCAGACCAGGAAAAGCTAAAGGAGTTCATCGCCACCAAGAGGGTATTTCATTAAATGTTAGAGTCTTTTTTACAGGAAAAAAAAAAGTAAAAAATGTGAATAATAAAATGGCAATAAATACATACCTATTAACAAGTACTTTACATTTTTTATTTCTTTTTAGTCACCTTTTAAAAATATATTTTATTGATTATGCTATTACAGTTGTCCCATTTTTTTCTCCCCATTATTCCCCTCTACCTTGCAGCCCCCTCCCACCATCATTCCTCACCTTAGTTAATGTCTATAGGTCATACATATAAGTTCTTTGGCTTCTCCCTTTCCTATACTATTCTTAACCTCCCCCATCTATTTTGTGCCTACCACTTATGCTTCTAATTCCCTGTACCTTTTTCCATATTCTCCACCCTCCCTCTCCCCACTGATAGCCCTCCATGTGATCTCCATTTCTGTGATTCTGTTCCTGTTCTAGTTGTTTGCTTAGTTTGTTTTTGTTTTCTTTCTTTTTTTTTTTTTAGGTTTAGTTGTTGATAGTTGTGAGTTTGTTGTCATTTTACTGCTCATAGTTTTGATCATCTTTTTCTTAGATAAGTCCCTGTAGCATTTCATGTAATAAGGCTTGGTGATGATGAACTCCTTTAACTTTATGTGAGAAGCACTTTATCTGCCCTTCCATTCTAAATGATAGCTTTGCTGGATAGAGTAATCTTGGATGTAGGTCCTTGCCCTTCATGACTTTGAATACTTCTTTCCAGCCCCTTCTTGCCTGTGAGGTTTCTTCGGAGAAAGCAGCTGATAGTCTCATGGGAACTCCTTCGTAGGTAACTGTCTCCTTTTGTCTTGCTGATTTTAAGATTCTCTCCTTCTCTTTAATCTTGGGTAATGTAATGATGATGTGCCTTGGTGTGTGCTTCCGTGGGTCCAACTTCTTTGGGACTCTCTGAGCTTCCTGGACTTCCTGGAACTCTATTTCCTTTGCCAGATTGGGGAAGTTTTCCTTCATTATTTTTTCAAATAAGTTTTCAATGTCTTGCCCTTCCTCTTCTCCCTCTGGCATCCCTATGATTCAGATGTTGGAGCTTTTAAAGTTGTCCCACAGGTTCCTCAGCCTCTCCTCATTTTTGCAAATTCTTGTTTCTTCATTCTGTTCTGGCTGAATGTTTATTTCCTCTTTCTGCTCCAAATCATTGATTTGAGTCCCAGTTTCCTTCCCTTCACTGTTGGTTCCCTGTGTATTTTTCTTTATTTCACTTTGCATTGCCTTCACCTTTTCCTCCATTTTGTGACTATACTCCACTAATTCTGTGAGCTTTTTGAGATTACCAGTGTTTTGAACTCTGCTTCTGTTAGACTGGCCAGCCCTTCATTGCTTAGTTCTGTTTTTGGAGCTTTGATCTGTTCTTTCAGTTTGGAAATGTGTGTGTGTGTGTGTGTGTATTTTTTGGGGGGGTGTTTGGGAACACATGTTATGTTGTGAGAGGTGGAGCCTTAGGTGTTCCCCAGGGCAGGGCAACCCATCTCACTGCCTTGTGGGGTGTGAGAGGGAACAGTGCTGCCTGCTTGGCTCTTGGGTGTCTCAGGTGCTTCCCCTGCTATCCAGCAGCAAATTGGGTCCTTTGGTGCTGACTCCCTGGTGGGTGGGTTTGTGTACATTCTAGGACCCTGTGGTTCTCTCAAACAAACTCTCCTGTGAGACTGGCAGTTTCTCCCACTGCCACAAGCCCCACAGGTTTTTACTGAAATAGGCTTTGAGGCTTTCTTTTCCTGCGCTGGAACCGTGGGTTGCCCAGTCTCTCTCATTCCCCAACTGGTCATCCCAGTTTATCCACACTCAAATGTGGGACTGCCTGCTCTGCCAGCTGCAGCCTTGCCGGGCTTCCTCTCTGCCCCAGATGCCCATCTCTGCCCCTCTCACCTGTCTGATTGAATGTTTCTTCTTTAACTCCTTGATCGTTGGACTTCTGCACAGTTGTATTTTCTGGCAGTTCTGGTTATTTTTTGTTTTTAAATTTGTCGTTGTCCCTCTTCGGTTGTGCAAGGAGAAAAAATGTATCTACATACACCTCCGTCTTGGCCAGAAGTCCAACAAGTACTTTAAACTTAAATGGATCAAATGCTTCAATCAAAAGATACACAGTTGCTGAATGGATTAAGAAACAAGACACTTACATATGCTGTCTACAAGAGACCCACTTAAGACTGAAAGATACTCACAGACTAAAGGATGGAAAAAGGCATTTCAACAAAGTGGGAAAAGAAAAATGCTTGGGTAGCAATTCTATATGAGACAAAATACACTTTAAAACAAAGGCTATGACAAGAGAAAAAGAAGACCTGACGATTTTACTTCTGGGTATTTATCCAAATATATCTAAAACACTAAATCAAAGAGACACATACTGTACATAAATGTCTAATCATGGGGTTATACACCTGAAACTAATATAATATTGTATGTCAACTATAGTTGAAAAATAAAAAGTTATTTAAAAAGGAAAAGAACTGGAGAATAGATAAATGTGCTACTACAGTAGAGACTTATCTCCACTCTATCAGAAATGGACAGATCCAGCAGGTAGAATATCATTAAAAGCACAGCCAAACTCAGCAACATCATTGATCGACTGGATGTAACGGACATCTATAGACCACTTAACCCAGTAAGAGCCGAGTGCAGATTATTCTCTAGTTTGTATGGAACATTAGCCAAGATCAAACACATTCAGGCCATAAAACACAGTTTAACAAATTTAAAGAAGTATATATCATGCAATGTCTACTTTTAGACTATCATGGAATTAAATTAGATTAATAATATAAAGATACTTTGAAAATCTCAAAATACTTGAAGATTAAACAACACACTTATAAGTAACATGTAAGTCAAGAAAGAAATATTGAGATTAAAAGTTTTTGAACTAAATGAAAATGAAAACAGCTTATCCAAATTTGTGGGATACAGTGAAAGCAGTGCTTAGAGGGACATTTATAGCATTTAATGCATGTATTAGATAACAGGAAAGATCTAAAATTGCTCATCTAAGTTTCTATATTAGACCTAGACAAGAAACAGATTAAATCCAAAGTAATAGAAGAAAATAAATAATAAGAATTACAGCAGATATCACTGAAGTGGAAAACAAACAAACAAAAAAACAATAGAGCAAATCAATGAACCAAAAGCTGATTCTTTAAAATAATCAACAAAATTCATAACCCTATACCTGATTAACATTAAAAAGAGAGTACACAAATCACCAATACCAGAAACAAAAAGGGGACATGACTACATGTACCATGGAAGTTAAAAGGAAAATCATAAATACTGAATAACTCTCCACCCACAAATTTGATAACTTGGATGAAATGGATCAATTCCTTCAAAGACACGATCTGTGCAAACCCACACCTGAAGACATTGGCAACCTGAGTAGGCCTATATCTACTAAAAAAATGATTTGGCAATTAATACCATACCAAAACAGACAGTACCAGGCCCCAATGGTTTCACTAGTGAATTCTATGAAATATTTAAGAAAGCAATTATACCAATTCTCTCTCTCTCTCTTTTTTTATGGTAAAGTAATCCCTTTTTGGTATATATCAATTCTCTACAATCTTACAAAAGATGAAAGCAGAGGGAATAATTCCTAACTTATTATATGAAGTCAACATTACCCTAATAATAAAACCAGACAAAGACATAATATGAAAGCATTGCAGTTGTGAGGAACCATAAATGAGAAGACTTTAAAAAAAATGTGTAAGTTGGCCCTGCATTCAAAGGTTTATCTGCATGGGGGAATGATAACTTTTCTTATGCTTAAGGTAGAATAATACTGTAAGGTATATTGTTACATGCTTTCCTTTTATATCTTTCAAATAAAATTGGGGCTAATATGAAAATGGAAGAAAGGAAAAAGAATTTATCAGATCATGACAAGTAACAGGAAAATAAGAATAGGTATTTTTGACTCTGCATTCTAGTTTTTTAAGCATTTGCATAGAAACAGGAATTTTAAAAAGCTATGAAAACAGAATTTTAAATTTTGTCTTATTAGAATGTGTGTATTCTTTTCCAAGAAGTCCACTGATTTGGAACTAAAAACAAATGAGTGCTTATTTCATTTCAACCCTGTATCTCATAGCCTTAGATATATCATTCAATTACAGTGTTGCAATTTTATTTCTAATTTTATTTTATTTTATTTTTATTATTGTTTTTCAGTTACAGTTGTCCCCCTTTTTCCCCATTGCTCTCTCCTGCCCTGCCCACCCCCAGCTCCTACAGTCTAATTTTAAAATAAAACCCATTTACCTCCAAGAGTTGCTTGGTACATTCAATGAGATAATGATTAGAAAAGCAACTTTTAAAGTAAAATAATATATTCAAATGCATGATATCATACTTATTGTCAATTAGTAAGTTTTATGGTAGCTTCAAGTCCATAATTTGGTTTCGTTCAAGCTTATAGTGTTGATGAGATACCAAAAAATCCTCAGTAAAATACTAACCAAAAAAGAGAAATGTCTTATGCTCCAATGACTTTTAACCTTGCACCAGAACATTTTTAATTGATTTTGCTTTTTAGGAGAAATTCCTTTCTTAATGATCCCTTCAAGCATCATGAGAAATTTCATGTCCGATAGGTGTTTCAAGTGTGAGCACTATGCAGTCCAAATGAGTGACTTTCTAGTTTCCTTTGATTTTACTAGATACTTAACCCTCCTCTACAGATATAAAGATGTCTCACAAGGTGTATCCTCCTGCTTCGCTTAGCATCATTTAATTGGTAGCTTGCTTATGTTTTTGATATTCTCATGAGCACATTCACGTTAGTATAGCTATTCCAGTTTAGACAAAAGGTTTGTAAAAGTTTCTCTCAGGGAATGACAAATACAAATATACTGATGTTCTGTCCTTCCTCTACTGGTTTTAGATTTACATATTTTGTAAAACACACAAGCACACAGAGATAAAAATTTTGCTTTAACTCACCTACTTAGACTATAAGGAGATGAATAATAAAATTCATAGACTCATGTCTTAAAGCCATTGAATAAAGAATAAAGGCAAAAATCTAAATCATAAAAGTGGGTGTTAAGGGGGGTAGGATGTAGATTCTTATGACCACTCACGAATTTAGAATATGAATGCAGTTTCTATATGTTCAATTATATGTTAACTTCAGCCTTTCTTGTACTGCCTCAATCTTGATGTGCGATCTCATTTTGTGTAAAAAATGATTTTAAGGGAACTTCAAATAAGCATGAAATTTAGATCTGGTTGTCCAGATAGGCAACGAAAATTGAAATGAATAATATGTGTGTTTTTACATGACTGAAGGGAAAATATAACCTTATTTTATACAAATAAAATGGACTGATTGTTAAAGAAGTCAGTATAGTCTTATATTTGTGTCTGTGGAAATATTTAGGCACAGTGTCACTGAGGTTTTTTTTTTTCCTTTCCTGTTTTGGAAGCTAACATAACTCACTAAAAAAGATAATGGTTTGATTATTTTACCTAAATACATACGAAGCCAATGTGTGTCTGCGTCCATTCAATGGTCTTGAGACAGCGACCATCAAATCAAGTGACTGGGTGATGGAGGAATATTAGAAATTTGCACCATTCATCATTTTGATTTATGTTTCCCAAAAGAAAAAGTCTCTTAAAAAATGAGATTTGTCCTACGGCAATTCTGCTTCCTAATTTGAACTTATTTACTAACATCATATTGAGTGGTCTGTGCAAACCCTGATGACTAGTGCGTAACCTGGAAAGAGACATTTCCACTTTATTAAATTCCTATCTGGAGATAAACTAATTTAACCTAACATAATTCACACACTTGCTGGACCTAATTACCTTACCAGTGCAATCTGTAGATATAAACACCTGCAGTGCAATAATTAGAAAAAAATATCATCAACTAATTCAATAAAGGTAATTTTCCCCATCATTACACAATAACTGTCTTTGTTAACTAATTATAGTACGGCTTACAGCACTTCTAAAAATATTAATATTATTCAATTTTTTAATTCAATTTTTCCTGCTCCTGTGAATGGAACATGAAATATCAGGGCCCTGAGTCTTATGTTATTTAAGAGTGTAAGTTGCCTATGTTTGCTGGAGAATAAATGGAAGCAGCAGGGCGCTAACACTCTGCACCCATTAATTCTACAATTGATGCAACCATTTAAAAGGAGGACATGTGAATGGATAGCAAAATGAGGTGATTAGGGAAGCATAATTTTATTTTCCTAATGAAAACATAATACAATGACATTTTGTTTTCTTATTCTGACATAAACAATTACACCGGTAGTGCCACTTCCATGAAGACATTACTTAGTTAAGCTTAGCCAGCATTTTTAAAAAAGTATTTCCAGAAAACTAAGATAAAGTAGCATTGTTAGCACTATAGAATGGAAGCATTTTCCTGTTGGACTTTCTTTCCTCGCTGTTTGGTTTTGACCCAGATGCTTGATGTTTAGATGAGACTATAAATTGGGGTCTGGTTTGCCTTATGAGTGGGAGCTACCATTTATTGCACCAAAGACTCCCTGGTACTTTCCGTAAGAGCTGAGCATGGGTAAAAGAAGCTGGACCTCTTGTCTTGTGCTTATTGGCTTGGTATCTTCCTATAAAGAATTTTATTTTTCCTTTAGATTCCTTGTGGGAGGCTATGGAATGCCTCATTCAGGATTCTAAAACAGATATTTATTTTACTTTATTTTGAGTGGAAATAATACTTTACCCTACTGAGAAAAATTGTTGCAACTTCATTAACACCTGGTAGTGAATTTCTGGGAATGTTACCTACAATTCTAAGTGCTTTTATTACTCCATCAGGAAAATGCAAATTGTTCTTGCAAATGGTTTTCTCTGACAGAGAAAAACTGTTGTTCACAGAACATTCTGTCTATCTATCTATCTATCTATCTATCTATCTATCTATCTATCTATCTATCTATCTATCAATCATCTACCTACCTACCTATCTCAATAGGTGACTTTCACTCAAAGCATTAAAGTGATGTTTATTCAGATTTCATCTATAATTTACGAATTAAGCATTCAAAAACATTAGAAACATTCTGCCATCTTGCCAGCAAGGATAAAAAATGTTTACTCTTTCCTCATATGTTAATTTTCTGTAGCTCAAATCCTGCTCATTTAAGGCAGTGGTTTAACAGGCTGCCTGGACACCAGCTGCCACTAACTCTCTGCCTGCGGGCTGAAGAATAACTTAGCTGCGTATAGAATAAATAGCTATGCCAGCCTTCTAGTCCAAAAATTGCAAAGTCAAAAAATGAGTTATGGAATAAAATGGCAGATAAACATAAGTATATGTTACAAATAGTCTTCAGGATCAGTAACTTTTATATCAAAGTACTTTATTTAACACAATGCAGTTTGCATATAATATTTCATTTGATCTTCACAGCAATACTTTAATAAATATATGGCTCACTAGTATATTAGGTAACTTGCTAGTGTTATTAGTAAATTATGCAAATATGACATTATTATTCTAATTATTTTAAATTGGATTTATTAGGGTGACATTGATTAATAAAATTACATGTTTCAAGTGTACGATTCTATAAAACATTATCTGCATATTGTATTGTGTGTTCACCACCCTGAGTCATGTCTCCTTTCATCATCATTTACAACCCCTTCACTCTGTCCTACCCCCTCCCACCCTCCTTTCCCACCAGTAATCACCACACTTTTGTCCATGAGGTCTTTTCTCTTACTCCCTTTTAAATGTAAGTAAACTAATTGCAAAATATATGCTTTTTCCCTTATATCTTGCTGCTCATCTCCTATATTTGCTATTTTTATAAGACCTTCTAGTATATACATACATTTATTTCCTCACACACAAACAATTAAATAAACATACACACAAATACTCCCAAATAGGTGCAAACAGATTTTTTTCTAACTTTCAAGTCAATTGAGATAGTTTTTTTAAGTTAATCAGTCTATATTAACAAATATGTTTTCCAATAGAAGAAAATAAGAAATTTTTATGCTAGTTGATACATAGGTATATTAATTATTTGTAGCACTAAAGACTTCATTTTAAGTAAGTGGAAAATTAATGTTAATTTTAAAAATTTTCTATTAGATATAACACAGTTGCATATATCAAAACTACTTTTTAAACTAGTACACTACAGTTTCCTGGCAAGTTGCAGTGTATTATCTGCAATTACATGGAATTTTCTGAATAACAAAATTCAATGAGACAATGTTTTAACTTTATCCATATCATTGATGATACTGGGCTTAAATAAAGGAAAAGGAGAAAAGGAAAGATAAACATATATAGTGATCTTGTGTAGTTTTCAACTGAAGTGTGAATATCAATAAAAATAGTCTCCTTTGGGATATAAAAACTTTTTATTTATATTTACATGGCTAATGCTTCTCAGAATTTTTTTTTTCACGTATGAAGAGATACACGTTGCTTTCTATCTGAAGACAGTACAATATTTGCAACATATCAAGTTAACCTTTTCTCCCAATATGTGTGCAATTCTTTTTTCTTTAGTTTCAGGTTATTAAATAGACCAAGAGGTATCCCTACACTGGGATTCAGGAAGGCTAGAACCTAAATCAAAATTCTGCCAAATCAATCACAAGGCAAAATTTTGATAAGATAGTTAACCACTCTTATTTTTGGGCGCTTCTTTTACAAAAGCTGATAACAATAATTTATATGACAAGGGATATTTTCCCAGTTTGGGAAGCTAGGTGAGGGTAATTTAGTATTATTGAAAGGGTTATAATATTAATAATGTTATATTATGAACGAAGTATCCGATCCATGAATACTGAAAAATCATTTGACAAAATCCAGCAGACATTTATGATAAAAACTTTCAGAGGGAACATATCCTTAACATAGTATGGGCCATATATGACAAACCCACAGCCAGCATCATACTCAATGGGCTAAAACTACAAGCATTCCCCTTAAGGTCGCAAACAAGACAGGGATGTCTGCTTTCACCTCTCTTATTCAAGATAGTACAGGATATCTTAGCCACAACAATCAGATAAGTGGAGGGGAAAAAAGGCATCCAAATTGGAAAGGAAGAAGTAAAATCACCCTTATTTGCAGATGACATGATACTATATATAGAAAATCCTAGATTCCACCAAATAAACTACTAGAACTGATAGATGAATTTAATAAAGTAGCAGGATACAAAATAAATATCCAAAAATCAGTTGCATTTTTATGTACCAATAATGAACTATCAGAAAGTGGAAATTAAGAAAACAATTCCATTTACAGCTGCTTCAAAAAATAATAAAATACCTACAGATAAATTTAACAAGTAATGTAAAATACCTGTCCTCAGAAAATTATAAGACATTGAAGAAATTGAAGAAGATAAAAATAAGCAGAATATCTATACTACCCAAAGAAATGTATAGATTCAATATAATTCCTTTCAAGATACCAATGGTGTATTTTACAAAACTGGAAAGAATATTCCAAAATATTAATATGGAATGGCAAAAGATCTTGAATAGACCCAGTAATCCTGAAAAAGAAAAATATGTTGGAGGAATCATGCTACCAGAATATCAAACTATACTACAAGGCCACAGTAACTCAAACAGCATGGTAGTGGCATAAAAACAGGCATATAGATCAATGAAACAGAATAGAAAGCCCAGAAATAACCCACATAAATATAGTCAATTAATATTTGACAAATGAGGCAAGAAACACGATGGGGTAAAGAGAATCTATTTAATAAATGGTGTTGGGAAAATTGGACAGATATATGCAAAAAATAAAAAAATAAAACTAGACCACATTCTTACATGCTATACAACAATAAACTTGAAATGGATTAAAGACTTAAATGTTAGATTAGAAACCATAAAAATTCTAGAAGAAAAACAGACAATATAATCTTGAACCTTTTTCTAAGCAACATTTTTTCTGCTATATCTACTCAGGAAAGGAAAACAAAAGAAAAATAAACAAATGGGACAATATTAAACTAAAAAGTCTTTGCACAACAAAAGAAACCATCAACAAAATGAAATGGCAACCCACTGTATGAAAGAACATATTTGCCACTGATTCATTTGATGAAGGGTCCAATCCAAAATATATAAAGAACTTATACAACTCAATACCGAAAACCAAACAAATAGTCCAATTAACAAAATGTGCAAAAGACCTGAATAGGCACTTCTTCAAAGAGAACATACAGATGGACAACAGATGTATGAAAAGATGCTCACCATCACCAGAAAAATGCAAATTAAAACCACAATGAGATATCACCCTACAGGTGATGTCAAAATGGCTATCATCAGTAAATTAATAAACCAGTGTTGGTGAGAATATGGAGAAAAGGGAACCCTTGTGCACTGTTGGTGGGGTTGCAGACTGGTGCAACCACTGTGGAAAATAGTATGGAGATACCCACCAAAATTATTAAAAATGGACCTGCCTCAAGACCTAGTGATTCAACTTGTGGGAATATATCTGAAGAAACCCAAAACCCTAATTTGAAACAAATATATACAACTGTATGTTGACTGCAATGTTATTTATAGTAGCCAAGATGGCAGCCCAACTGCCTATCAGTAGATGAGTAAATAAAAATGCTGTGGTACATTTATTTACAAAATGGAATACTACTCAGCCATAAAAAGCATGTAATCTTACCTTTTCAGACAGCATGGATGGACCTGGAGAGTACTATGCTAAATGAAATAGGCCAGTCAGAGACAGACAAGTACCATATGATTTCGCTCATACATAGAGTCTATTGAACAAACTGAACTAACAGGCAAAATAGAAACAGACTCTTAGATAGAGAGCAGGCCGATAGCTATCAAAGGGGAGGGTGTTGGAGAGTAAGTGAAAAAAGTGAAGGAATTAAGAAAAAAAAAACCTCAAATACGCAGCCAACTGTTAGATGATTACCAGAGGGAAAAGGGTGTAGGGGGAGGTAGAAGAGGTTAAAAGGAGGATAAATGGTGATAGAAGGAATCTTGACTTTGGGTAATGAACATACAGTATAATATGCAGATGATATATTCTAGAATTGTACACCTAAAACCTATATAATTTTATTAACCATTGTCAAAACAATAAATTCAATAAACACAAATTTTTTAAAGTGGTGTAACTAAATCAAGGGGTAAAAATTGCTGTCTTTGTGCTTATGGGTTAGACAGCTCTATTTTATTTTCTGATTGTGCTGGGGCTTGGCTTTGATTTGATAATGCATTCAGTTTACCACATAAGAATTAAGTATCTACTATGAACCATGAAATAGAATTAGACATTTTTGTGTGTGCTATTGCATGATATGTTACAACAGGAAGGATAGTGTTAATGTATTGAAAGAAGGAAAAATTTTTCAGCAAGACTAACATGCATTACAAAATCTACAAATTATTTGCTATTTGTCACTGAGCAAGCTACAGAATATATCTCAGAAACAGTAACTTCAAAGATTAAGCCATCTTGATTTATCAAAGTGTGTTTACTAGATTAACCTTAAGTATTAATTGACAATTTTATTCTTTTCTAAGTAACCTACACATGCATACGCAAACACATTCATCATTTAAGCCTTTCCCAATAGCACAAATATGGGTGGTTATATTTAATAAGACGAGGCACTATTGCTTGTAGAAGTTCTATGAAATTAGATGGAAATCACCACTCATTTATCCAAACTTTCCACATGCATTTTGTGGTATCATGAAAAATCTATTTTTATACATTCGATATTTTGATTAAAAGATACCTCACCTTTCCTAATCACCTCATTTTACTTGCCCAAAATAAGATTATCCTTCATTTTACCTTTCTTTTTATATAACTTTATTTATAATGGGAGGGAATGTGAGAATTCTGAGATGAGAAAAAGACTAATTTATTCTTAAAATACCTACTATTTATATTTCCAATAATATTTTTACTATGTTTAACTTAAAAAGTCCTTCTATCACATTCTTTCCATTATCTCTAATCCAGTGTGGTATTCTTGAATTTCAAGTATTAAAAACAAATGTATAATGTATTATCATTTCTTTAGTTAGGAAAATCATAAAATCTTTGCATTGCTACATAAAAAATGTCATATAAAACCAGCCATCAAATATTTGACTGTTTTCTATGATATTATCAACTACTGGTTACCTCAACATAATAAAGGCTATATACAAAAAACCTACATCCAACATTATACTCAGTGGGCAAAAACTAAAAAGTCTCTCACTAAGATCAGGCACAAGACAAGAATGTCCTCTTTCACCACTTCTATTCAACATAGTATTGGAAGTTCTAGACAGCAATCAGAAAAGAAAAAGAAATAAAAGGAATCCAAATAGGAAAGGAGGAAGTAAAACTGTCATTGTTTGCAGATGACATGATAGTGTATATAGAAAACCCTGTAGACTCTGCCAAAAAATTACTTGACCTAATAAATGAATTTGGCAAGACAGCAGGATACAAAGTCAATATTCAGAATTCAAAGGTATTTTTGTACACCAACAATGAGACATCAGAAATAGAAATCAGGGGAAAAATCCCATTTGCAATAGCAACAAGAAAATACCTAGGAATAAACGTAACCAAGGAAGTAAAAGACCTCTACTCAGAAAACTACACAGCACTGAAGAAAGAAATTAAGGAAGACACAAATAAATGGAAGCATATGCTGTGTTCATGGATTGGAAGAATTAACATCAAAATGTCCATGCTACCCAAAGAAATTTATAGATTAAATGCAATCCCTATTAAAATACTAATGACATATTTCACAGATATAGAACAAACATTTCAAAAATGTATATGAAACCATAAATAGCCCCAAATATGTACAGCAATTTTGAGAAAGAAGAACAAAGTAGGAGGGATCACAATACCTGACATCAAACTATATTACAAGGCCATGGTAATCAAAACAGTCTGGTAGTGGCATAAGAACAGATATATAGATCAATGGAACAGAATAGAGACCCTAGGAATAAACCTATGTCTCTATGGTCAATTAATATTCGACCAAGGAGGCAGAAGCATAACAAGGAGCAAAAATAGCCTCTTCAACAAATGGTGTTGGGAGATCGGGACAACTACATGCAAAAAAATGAAATTCGACCACCAACTTAACACTACACACAAAAATAAGCTCAAAATGGATAAAAGACTTAAATATAAGCTGTGACAACATAAAAGTCCTAGAGAAGAACATAGGCATGAAAATCTCAGATATTCCATGCAACAATATTTTCACTGATGTGTCCTCTAGAGCAGTGGACATCAAGGAAAGAATTAATAAATGGGACTTTATCAAAATAAGAAGCTTCTTCACAGCTAAAGGAAACATCAGCATAATGAAAAGGGAACCAACAGTATGTGAAAATATATATGCCAATGATATCTCAGACAAGGGTTCGTTCTCCAAAATATATAAAGAACTCACCACACAACTTCACTCCAGGAAGACAAACAATCCAATTAAAAAATGGGCAAAGGACCTGAAAAGACACTTCTCCATGGAGGAAGCACGGAGGGCCGAGAGACATATGAAAGGATGCTTAGCATCACTAGCCATCAGAGATATGTAAATTAAAACCACAATGAGATATCACTTCATACTGATCAGAATGGCCACCATAGACAAATTAACAAACAGCAAGTGCTGGCTAGGTTGTGGAGAAAAGCGAACCCTAGTGCTCTGTTGGTGGGAATGCAGACTGGTGCAGCCACTGTGGAAAACAGTATGGAATTTCATCAAACAACTAAAAATGAAACTGCCTTTTGACCCTGCAGCTCCACTGTTGGGATTATACCTTAAGCATCCCAATGTTTATAACAGCACAATTTACAATAGCCAAGTGCTGGAAGTGACCTAAGTGCCCATCAGTAAATGAGTGGATCAAAACCAGTGGCACATTTAGCCCTGGCTGTTGTAGCTCAGTGGATTGAGCATTGGCCTGTGAACCAAAGGGGTACCAGTTAGATTCCCCAGTCAGGGCACATGCCTGGGTTGCAGGCCAGGTCCCCAGGGAGGGGGGCACATGAGAGGCAACCACACACTGATGTTTTTCTCCCTCCTTTCTCCCTCTCTTCCCCTCTACCTAAAAATAAAATAAGTAAAAATCATGAAAAAGAAAACACAAGAAACTGTGGCACTTTTACACAGTGGAATACCTCACAGGAGAAAGAAAGGAGCTCCTACCCTTCACAACAGCGTGGGTGGAACTGGAGAGCATTATGCTCAGTGAAATAAGACAAGCGGTGAAAGACAAGTACTATATGATCTCACCTGTAAGTGGAACCTAATCTACAAAACAAACAAGCAAGCAAAATATAACCAGAGACACTGAAATAAAGAACAGACTGACTGTGACCAGAAGAGAGGGGGGAGTAGGATAACAAGGGAAAGAAGGGGAAGGGTCATCAAGGAACATGTATAAAGAACCCATGGATAAAGCCAAAGGGGGGTAGGATGGAGTGTGGGAGGTGGGGGTGGGTGTGGCTGGGGAAAGTGGTGGGGGGAAAATGGGGACAACTGCACTTGAACAATAATGAATAAATAAATAAATAAATGAAATACTATGGTTAAAAAAAGAACAAACAGCATAAATTAATCTCCAAGGTTAGATTCTTTCTAATAAAAAAAAAGCATGCAAAATATCCTTTGTTTTTGGATAGAATTGAGATGGACCTAACCTGAAGAATTTCAATTTCTTATTCATGGAATGGTTTTTATTATGTAACCATTACTTTTCGAGCTTAATTCAAAATTATATTTTTCTCTTGTCATGAAACAATGTTTCCAGTCAAATACACATGGCCATTGCCACACAATTTTTAAACCTTCTTTTCTAAAATACTTCACATTTTATCATATTTGGGGAGTTTAAATTGCTTTTGTCTAATTGGGTGGGGCACTAACACAATGCATTGCTGGGTTTATTGGGAAATTCAAGTTCCAGTCAGGGTGTGGCTTATCTTTTGAATTAATCTTTCTGAGAAAAACAAAAATAAAAGCTGAAAAGAAATTTAAAAAGTAACATTTGTAGGCACTAGAGAGCAAACAAAGCAGGCAGAAACTACAGGATATATGATTCTTAAAAGAATGGATGCTTTTGT